>JAMPIV010008502.1:0-227500 GCA_024509875.1 Oreohelix idahoensis | reverse complement strand
ATTTTAATCGTCCCCTGTTCTTTATTTCCATCTATTGTTCAATTGTGACAGTTAGTTTCACTTTAGCAATACAGACGATAGTTTACACAGACTCCATACACTTCCCCCTTTCCAATTTTTTTCTCTCTCACGTTTTCTAAGAAAACTACAGCGAACGACAGCAGATGTTCAAACAAGCCCTAACGACGGTAACTATAGGCCTGTAGTCTATTTTTCAAACCTAACCTATCCCTCGCGTGTAGTCTTTCAAACCAATTCTGTGACGTCGCCTTGTCGCATGTTAATTGTAAGTCTCAAGGACGAACTAGGAAAGCGTGTAAGATTTGACAGCGGGATCATTGTCTAAGCATTACTACGATATACAATGCAGCGCCCTACTGGCGTAGAGGATACCGATAGGCAAACACACACGGGCGGGTTTATTTATTTTCATAGGAGTAAAATCTTACTGAATTTAGCGATTGTTTCACAGATTTCGCTACAGAAGACCATGTCTGTTCTTGTTACTTCAACCACCTTCCTTAGATACCTCATTTCTGAGGTTTGGATCTGGCTTTTGTGGGTTGTAGTCATTGCCCATGACTCGCATCCATACATCAAGACTGGGACAGAGATGGAGCGGTATACATCCATCTTCGTCTTCTTACCAACTTCTCTTTTGCTAAAGAATCCACGATTTATGGATTGAAAAAGTCTCCAACTGCTGCTCTTCGGGTAGCCAACTCTTCTTTGATGCCCCCCTTCCGGTCTATGACAGCTCCAAGGTATTTAAAGAGGTCGACCTGCTCCAGGACCTGTTTTACACAAACTACGAAGCGGAAGTAGTCGCCATTCCGTATTAATATTGATGAGTTTTCTACTCATGTTTCATCAGATGCTCTAATACGTTTTTTTGCCAGGTCCTTTAATTCAGAAACCTAACTCTATTCTGTCCTTGCTTTGTCTGGACTATCTACTTTGACGATATTGGGGTGCAGTGTCGTATAGCTCAAATTGTGCTACGTTATATCTCAGTTTACCTTCCCACGCGTCCACCTTATTTTCTGACCGAATCAGAAAGAACGTATATTTCTTGCTCTCATTTGATCCAATACATGAGCAAGGAATGCAGGGGGTCGGCGCTTTGTGAAGAGTGTATGTGGGTGGATGTAGAAGATCAGACAACACTCATACACCGGTCGTCTAGCTCACTGTCTAAGGATTAATACACCAACTCCAACAACCATATCAATTTTCGTGAATATATTATCTCACAAAATAAGTCACAATGGGCGCAGGGCCATTACAATCATTGGAGATATAACAAATCCTCAGTATTCTACAATCACTCTGATTCTCGGAATATCTACAGCCACAAAATAGGATACTTCATAAATCCACTGCACAACTCTGGTTCTCTGCGCGCACTACTATAGACATCCACCACTCTCTTCTCTATGCTCTTCGCTGTCTCCTGTGCACTCTCTACTGACTCAACTCTCTACTGACCCAACACTCTACTGACCCAACACACATCTCTCCCTGACTGACACCTTTCATTCGTACTCACCAAACACGTGAAAACATTCCACACTCCACTGAGCTTCATTCACGCATAACTATAACTAGCAGCTTGTCTTAATCTCTGCTCACAACATTACTTGTAACTAAAATATTACAAAGCAAGCATACCCATCTCACAACAACTCAAATGACTAATTAAACTCCCGCTGAAGCATGGGAACATTCATGCATGCAAAACAGCCTCAAAACACTCCGTGACAACCTTCACCTTCATGTTTTAAAATATCATTTTAATATTTGAACACATGACCTCCTCCATATATGGCATGGCTCCTTCCGTTACGCTTGGGTAACCTTTCAAATCAGATTTGTAACCTTGCTTCTGCAATATGCGGTAGCATAGTGGTTAGTGCACTGGCTTCCTAGCTCAGTGGTCTATGGTTCGATTCCCAGATGAGGTGGGACTTTTTTAGGCCGCAAACTGCTCCTGGGTTGACCCAGCCCCAACTGGGTACCAGAGCAACTCTGGGAAGGTTACGGTGGCCGGCGTGTTGTTGACCACGTCACCCATAGTGTGCCGATGGTCAAGAAAATATGGACCTAACACCATATTCCCAATATGCCTCAATGGGCGTGTTACGGAATCCTTTACCTTTTACCTTCTGCAAGATAGTGCATCGCTAATTTGTTTCCCCAGACGGATTTATCTGTAATAATTATTGCAGAAACATATCGACGGAAGTGCTTATGCAATTATTACCCGTACTTTCGTGGGTCCCAGAAGGATAAGCAGCAACATATCGCTGCACACAGAATGTTTCACAGACAATATCTGGTCTTCCTTTTGTATTCTCCGTTGAAGTATCTGAACGCGTTTGTAGCGAACAATGCCTTCAGACGGGCATGCGTGTCTGGCGGAAAGAATTATGTAGAAAGTCACAAATTACTTTCACGTTTACAGTATGAAGTCATTCTGGTTCAACAACTTAAGTGATTCCAATTAATCCTTAAGGATGGTCAATTAGCAGTGAAATGACACGATCACAATATGAACAGAGGTAAAAAATCTAAGAAGCGGCGCGGCAAAATTTTGTGTGTGGAAAAATGAAGAAATAAATAGATAGTGACAGAGAGAGAGGGAGAGAGAGAGAGAGAGAGAGAGAGAGAGAGAGAGAGAGAGAGAGAGAGACAATATGAAAAGGAGAACGACCAATTATGTAACATTGGCATAATTATGTTGAAGGCCTTTGCTCTTTGTGGAGTTGAAAGGTGAAAGATGAAAGTTCAAAGAAGAAAGTAGAAAAGTGAAGAAAGCAGAAGAATCCAAAACGATTGGCTAGGCGGTTAGAACGCTTTCCTTTGACGGCACAGTTACCACGTTCCAGGATCTAAACCTAGTAATGTCACGCTCTAGTCTACCCAGCTGTCAATGGGTACTTCACTCTGTACTTGAGTTAGGTAAGGCAAAAGCAGCGATTATAGGATCTTGTCCTCCACCACATAAAGCTAACACTTCACTCGCCTACTAAACTACATCTTCCTTTTTATTTACCTTAAATCCAGATGAGAAGAAGAAGAAGAAGAAGAAGAAGAAGAAGAAGAAGAAGAAGAAGAAGAAGAAGAGACGCCGGTACAATTCTGTTCAATAACCGTAACTAGATATATGACAACATAATGATGGTAGGTCACAGCGGGTCTGATAATACTGATAAAGAAAACAAAGATAATGAGAATCACCGGCGTTCCTCAAGTACTTGGCACCAGGGGCGGATCCTACCTTCTGCACCCTCGCTCCCATAAAGAAACACATTTGCATGTGAATTTTTTTACAGTAAAAACTATCATAATAGTGTCCGATGTCACCTCTTTCTGGCTGTCACACAGGGCGGACCACACCTCTCGCAAACCCTTAGTACGCCACAGATGAGAATAAATGTAAGAAACGATAACAACTTTACAGTTGTAGAAACACCCTTACAAGATGTAGAATCATATACAGGGTATTTATTAAGGTGACCATATTTTCAAAACCCTAATCCGGGACAAAATAGTAGATTTGACCTATTTCAATGCAAAAAATCGGAACAAAAGGGTAAAGAAAAAAACAAAAGTCGGGACATGTCCCGGAAAAATCAAGTTGATGTCAATTTAAAATAATATACATTTTATATATACATTTGAATAACATTGAATAACATACATTTTATTGTATAAGTTTAACTACTTAAACTAATAAGAGAGAAAAACATCAATAATCCTTACTTAAGGTGAAGCTGAGTTAATGTACTTTTCAGATGCGTGGATTTTTATCAATAGGTCCTTCTTTGCAAGCAGCATCTTAAAAAACTCGATACATGTTTCCTCAATTCACTTTGGTTGTCAACATAGCTTTCAAAGTTTCAACACCTAGCTGTGTTTTATTACTTGCCCATAAGCTGTTCATCAAAGAAAACACTCTTTCTGTGGCAGCATTTGTTCCAGGTAGACAGAAAAAAAAACTCTGCCAACTTCATAATATTTGAAAATGTCACATTATTGTTTTTGAAGTGGGAAACCATTTCAGTCCAACGTTGTGGTGGCAATGTTTTTTTGGCACTCCATTCACTAATTTTCTGAGAAGTAACAAACTGCTTCATATAGACATATTCGTCACAAAATTTCAGTTTCTGTAAAGTGGGCTGAAGGTAATGTTTGAATCACTAGTGATGATGATATCTCAATATCTGCCCACATTGGTATTCTGTTCAGCGTTACCCAGCTGTAGGATTCTAGGTCTTGAAAGTTTTTTGCAGCCCATTTATTCAAATAATTGAAAGCTGTTTCATAGAACGAAGAAACGCTAGCATGAAACTTTTTCACATCCTCCTTTGGAAGTCCTTCCATTTCCAGCTTTTCAAGGATTAGCTTAACTCTTGATGGCAAGAAACAGTCTTCCAGTTTGGACTTCAAAAAAGATTTCAACCTGTTGATGCTGTCAATGACTTCAAACACAGTGACCGTCTGTCCCTCTATTTTTTGCACTGCTTCGTGGAATGGAGAGGCCTGACTGTGAACAAAAACAAGTCATGCATCAGATAGAGGATTTTCAAAGAATGTCTATTTAAAACTGGGCATCTGTCTTGAGATTGAAAATATGATTTTAGAGGCAGGAACATCTGAAGAACCCTTTCAACAGCAGGCAGCAGAGCAAGCCACCTAGTCTGAGCATAACCTAAGATCATCTGGAAGTCTGTTTCCACAAACTGGCAAAACTCCTTGAGTCTTTCAACTCGTACTGTGTATAATTTGAAGAGTAGATAAATTTTAGCAATAATCAGCTCGACATCAACAGGCAGTACATCTGCAGCTGTTCGAACAGTGTTGTGGAAAATAAGACCATGTCCAACGTTTTCTTGCAGTTTTTTGAAAACATTGTTCTGTCCTTTCCTTTCAGCACCTCCAAAATTGGAATTTGTGTTGTCTGCGCATAATCCAACTACTTTCCTGTCTAAACCATTTTCAGTTATGCAGTCATTAAGAAAACTACTTACAATATCAGATGTTTCACCTGGCAATGACTCTCTAATATTTTAATTTTCACTCCATTACTGTGATCAAAGTATCTGACAAGCAAAGGAAAAATCTTGAATTCTTTGTGGTTGGATGCATCTGTCAGTACAGAAATAAATGTAGACTTTTCTAGGTCACACCTTAACTCATTTAGAATATGGGGTGCCAAGACATTTTGAATAATGGCTTCTGTTTTCGTACGTGCACATGCAAATTTTGGCTCTAAAGTAACCTGAAGTAATTTTGATGTGCAATCCATAGACCTGAAAGTATGATTGTGTAGCACTGTATGGTATGCAAAGGCGCCTTCTATAGCAGCTAATTGCTCTTCTTGGTCACCAATTTTATCAGCTCTGAAGAAAGTGGTTAACGACGAGCTTGATGCAGCTGTAACGACGGCTCTCTTACGTTTCTCACTGCTTATGTGGTTCTTAATATCACCACGTCCACTATGGCTTATCGAAAACCCGGAGGCACATATTTTGCATCGAACATTGAAGTTTGATGTACTTTTTTAAATAAACGGATATTCCTTTTGTAAATCTTCATTGAAACTGCATTTACGCTTTGGTACCATTTTCTTACAACAATAACAAAATATGCACAAATAGTTCACCGTTTAAATTAAATAAACGTATACCGTACGCAAAATCTTGGTACTTTACCACTACCTAAAATTTCAAATAACTGCGAATATCACATTGGAACTACAAAATTAATTCGCGGTCCTGACAACCTCTTGTGCTGTTTCGGCGCCAGTTCATTAATAATTAAAAAGTCCCTTAAGTCAGCCACGCAATAATAATTTTTTTTTTTTTTAATCTGTGAGATTTATGCCAAATTGGCAAATTCGTCCAAAACCGGGGACAAATTGGCGTCCCGGATTGCATCGAAAAAAAAGTCGGGATAAATTATCAAAAATGGTCGAAAACCGGGACTGTCCCGGAAAAACCGGGACGTCTGGTCACCTTATGTTTATAAAGTCGTTGTGCAGTGAATTTGAAAAATATTTTAGAAATTACGTCACGAATGATGCAAATTTACGTCAAGATATTCTGTGTTGCAATGCTGTGTTCCACAATCCCGTATGCAGCAATACACAACAAGCCCCAATTGAAAACCACATTTCTGGTGACGTAGTCTCGCCCGGGCGTAAATTTCACTGCACAGCGACTTTATAAACACCATGTATATATATATATATATATATATATATATATATATATATATATATATATATATATATATATATATATATATATATATATATATATATATATATATATATATATATATATATATATATATAATATATATATATATATATATATTATATATATATATTATATATATATATATATATATATAATAATAATAATAATAATAAATTCTTTAAGCGCCAAACACGGCGCATAAGGCAGAAACCAGTGCTCTCCAGGTTGTTCGTTGTGACGCCACTCCACTTAGCTCTTGCACATTATTTAGGCCCAACGTTCTTCCTTCTCTTATTATTGTTCTTCTGAGTGTTTCTTTTGGTCTTCCTTTTTTCCGCTTACCGTCAGGAACCCAAGTGAGCGCCTGTAGTGGTATTCTGTTGTTTTGCATTCGTAGGACATGACCGATATATGACCATCGTCTTTTCCTTATATAGTCGGAGACATATATATATATATATATATATATATATATATATATTGATAATATATATATATATATATATATATATATATAGTATATATATATAAATATATATATATATATATATATATATATATATATATATAAACAATACAGATACATTTGGAGGGACCGACAGTGATATCAAAATAAGAATACAGAAAGAAAGAGGCGCTTTCGTTACACGGGAAACACGGAGATCAAAAGAAATAAGTCCATGCGACCAAAAAAAATAAGAATCTTCAATTCAAATGTCAAGTCGGTCCTATTGTGTGGCTCTGAAACATGGGGAATAACACAAGCAGAAACAAGAAAGCTACAGATTTTCATAAACGGGATGAAAAATGGTATGCATCAAAGTTGAAAATGAGACAAGGATTGAAAATTCCGGCGTGTATGACAAAATCATATCATTTTCGGAACTGATGGACATTTGACAAAACCAGACAAATTCCGGCGTGGAACAAGAGATGAGAAAAAGATGCGGACGATGGTTAGGACACAAATTGAGGAAACCTGTTGATAGTATTATCAGGTAGTCCGTGTTCTGAAATCCCCAGGAAAAGAGAATAAAAGGAATAACAATAACATGTAATGAAGAGAAACGGAGACATAAATGAAAGGAAAAACAACATTAAAAGACCGTGACCGGATGGCACAGGTCGGGAAGGATTGCCTTGACTTTTGTTGAAGGTCAAAGGTTGTCATGCACCCGAAAGATGACGAAGATCATCCAGTCAGTAAAACCACGAGAGAACAAGGGAAAACTAAACGGAAAATCAAAAAGTTGAACGTTGAGCTAACTTCGTTCATTTTTTACCTGTATATGTAGCGTTATCATATCATTTCGTTTCGGAGATGTTTGCATCATTTAACATTAACCCTTTGATTATGTTTGCCAGAGCGTTTTTTCTCTCTCCATCAAAGCTGTTGCCAATGTTTCCACACACAAAAAAAAAAACCTCCGCAACAAAACTCACCCTGTTTTCCACACCGTAATACTTTCCCCAACGTTCGTTATCTAGAAGATCACTAGCGAGTTAATTTAATTTTGGTTTTTTTAAATAAAATTATTCCTCTTTGCGTATTAAGTTCTGCGGCGAAATGAAAACAATTCTAAATATTAGTGCCAGGGGGTTAACAAATAACGAAGACAGATAACTGGTAGATACATGTTAGATGGACGAAAGAAAGAAAGAAAGAAAGAAAAAGAAACAGACAGGCAGGCAGACAGAATGAAGGAAGGAAACAAAAAAACAAATAAAGAAAAAAACAAACAAGACATACAGACAGAATGAAGGAAGAAACAAACAAACTCACAGAACAGAAAAAAAGAAACAAGACAGGCAGGCAGACAGAATGAAGGAAGGAAACAAACAAACTCAGACATGCAGACAGAAAAAAAAAGAAAGAAGACAGGCAGGCAGACAGAATGAAGGAAGGAAACAAACAAACTCAGACATGCAGACAGAAAAAAAAGAAACAAGACAGGCAGGCAGACAGAATGAAGGAAGGAAACAAACAAACTCAGACATGCAGACAGAAAAAAAAGAAACAAGACAGGCAGGCAGACAGAATGAAGGAAGGAAACAAACAAACTCAGACATGCAGACAGAAAAAAAAGAAACAAGACAGGCAGGCAGACAGAATGAAGGAAGGAAACAAACAAACTGAGACATGCAGACAGAAAAAAAAGAAAGAAGACAGGCAGGCAGACAGAATGAAGGAAGGAAACAAATAAACAAACACACATACAAAGACAGAAAAACAGAAAAAAGTTCGCTGCCTTTGCCTTCCCTAACTCAAGCGCAGAATCAGGGGCCCATTTGCAGCTGGGTGGACACTACCATGATGCTACCAGGTTTTTATCCGGAACCCAGTAAACAGGGCCGCGAGAGGCACGCGTTCTAACCACTCTGCCAATCGGACTCTTCTGAGAACATGGCCAACTCAATTCCAGCGTCTGCACGGAGAGATGATTCTCAAATCGTCTTTTTGCTCCATGTAAGCACTTTTTTTTTTGGTGATGGTGTTCGGTCAAAAGATTCTGAGAATTTTCTTTAGGCAGGTTGTGTGATAAACGGACAATTTGGACATTTCCTTTTCTGTTACTTTCCAGCATTCTGTATCGTACAGAAGTACACAACTCTCGTATAATCTTAATTTGGTGCAGTTCTGGGAAGATTTCCAGACGTTGTTTAGATTGGCGTACCGTGTAGTTAAGAGGGTCTCTGAAGAGACAGAAAGAACAGGACTATTGGACGCTCAGACAACCTGGCGGAGAACAGTGGAGGCTGAGATGCAAAGCATGAACCAGAGTTGGGGCACGGCACGAAGGATGGCCACCTACTGAGGAAACTGAGGAAATGTTGTTGTTGCCCTACAAGACGCCAATAAGTGTGATGGCCACTGACTGCTTTGTCATTCAGGGGCTAAGGATTCAAGAAGACGCTCAGGCATGTCGTACAAGGCTACCAGTATGGGGTTGTGCAATCTCGTCATGTAAAGCAAATAGCCACAAAAACCACAGCTGCAAGATTTGTGACTACTTGGTGCAGACGTCCCGCCGGAAGATTTAAAGATTTAAAATGGCTGCCTTGGTGGCTCCATGATCCATAAGGAACGTAAAGACAAATAATGATGGTGATGGTGATTATGGCGATGATGATGATGATGACGACCATGATGATGATTGGCAAACTTTGTGTTCTGCCTGATTGTAGGATGATCAACATGTTAAACATGTATATTTGGTCTAAAAAGTCGTCCACATATGACGTCAGGCAGTGAGAGAGCTTGAGAGGGGGTCAGAATTAAGTGACGAAATGTGACGAGAGGGCACAGGAGACTTGAAAATAAATTGACGTCACACAAAACTACGAGCAAGTATCGCTTCTGTCATTGTCACAGAATGACCTTGAAACTTGTCATATCTTGTGCCACCACGTGACTCATTTTGTGCTCTTCACGTTCTATTTTCCTACCTCGTACTATATTTGGTATTGTTGAGTTATTGTTTACACTTCTTCCTGTAATAATTCGTCATGTTTGTTTGAATACCCATCCTCGCTGAGAGTTGATATAGGTAAGACCAGATTGGCCGCCAGTTATTTTTGTGTAGTGACACCCGGTGTTTGTGTTTTCACAGGGAACGCCGGTCATATGATACATACACCTGATGACGACGGAAATGTTGTAATCGCTTCCGGACAGAATTGTTACGAAGACATTATTTGTGATAATGTAGGAAGTTGTGAGTTTAAATATTACCGACAATCGACGGAAATAACAATTCCTTAAATGGGTAGTAACTTTTAAAAATCACGCAGATTTTTCCTATGAGGAAATTGTTGGGATAAACCTGTGACGGTATTGCCTCCCCTGCTTTGCAGTAGTGGTCCAAGAGTGGCCAAAACTCCAGAGTATCTATTAAAGTTTCATTGGAGTCTATCTTTACACAAGAAAAGTAGATTAGTAAAGCTTCTATCACATCGGCGTTATCACAAGATATTCAGATAAGCGAAAACAATGCTGGCTGTTGCTGAGCACTGTAGCAAAGTGTGCAAAAACACGCGTAGTTAATGGACTGATAGAGCGAACAGAGAAAGTATAAATTGTGATGGTTTCGACAGGAGCCTTGAACTGCATGTAAACAAATCGGACACCGTGTAACTAAGCATTCTAAAAATAGTAGCGGTCACGCATGTGCATTCGGTTATGTTATCAGAGAGAAGCAGGTATAGAAATCCACAATGGCGAAGCAAAGTGTAGCAAGTTAGGTAAATAATTTCTTTTGTACTGGAACTATGTATTAGTAAATTGTGATAACAATTAGAGATTTTCACAGAAGGGAAATGCAGGAATGGAAATCCATAAGGAAAGTTGGAAGAAGATATTAGTAGTTTTATTTGACTTTCACATCCCAGGTCTAACCTAGTGCTAGACTTAAGAAATTCGTAATAAATACATGCCATACCCGATTGTAAGTTTAAGTATAAGAAAAGGAAGCTTCCAGTAGGGGAAGATAAAGGAAATATAAGACAACATGATGGATAAATTTAGTTGATTGCTGGGACAGTTGCACATAATACCCAAAATGAGAGACATTTTCAGTGCTTGAAAGGGACCAAACATAGCTGCCCTCCGAGACGCCCGCGCTCACAATATATAAGGCGAGAACGCTCAGTTCAAAATACACACAACTAAAAACTCAGCCATATTTCTGTCTATCCTGCGTCACTTACCACTGCATGTAAGGCAGACAGTCTTCACAGAGTACAGTCTTCGTAAGCGCTTGGAATCAATTTTGGAGGGTTCTATAGTCAAATTGCAAAAAGCCTGAAGTCAAGTGGACCTTCAATCCTGCTACCTAACCATAACAGGAGCCCAGAGGTTGAAGTGTTTCAAAGCTTTTTTCCCCTGATTGCTGGGAATGGACTGACTTTCAGACAAACAGTGTTATGTGTCAACCCATATCTGGATAAGTGCTGATTCAAAGTTGAGTTACATAGTGACTATTCCAGTGGCAAATGTGAGACGTTCAACAGTCAGATGATGATAAATTATGGAATAGAATAAAAGAGACAGACTAGTATAATTAATAACAGTGAGAGAACATTTTTGGTGTAAAGTAATTTAAAGATCCCATGGGGACTATTTGGTTAAGGTTAAACTTAAAATTATTTTATCAACTTGCTTTAAATACATAACCATAATCACCATCGTCCAACACTCACCCTACATTACCTAATTAGATAGATGTACAAAATAAATTATGAAATTTTACTCAAGTGACTTGTCAAATTTTTAACTGTTTAAGTTGAGTTACTTTTTCTAATTTTATTATAATATCACATGGGTTACTACAGCTAAGGTGGGAAAGTATATTTCTGAAGCCTTAAACTATTGTCTAGCTCAGAGTATTCGCAGCCGTAGCTCACTTGTGATACCAGTGCTCTTCTCTGACACTGGGACTTCATACATTCTGGAGAAAATTCTATTTCTTCTCTAAACACTATCTTCATAGCAGAAAAACCTTACGCTACACTGGAAGGTTAATTTTGTAATTTGCCGACAACGTTTGTGAAGGATTTATGCACTTCTTAAATTCAGCTCGTTTAAGCCCCCCACCCCAGATTTACTCAGTGGAGTTATATTATTCTAGTATAGCTCTGTTTGGAGTGTGTGTAGTAATTTGACTGAGACAAACATGCAATAACTTTAAAATGGTTAAATCAAAGTTAAATTTGTAACATTACACATAACAAAATGTAATGACCACTTTAGGTTTTAACAGTTATAAATAATTTGAATAGTTATGGATCAAGAAAGTTGTCATTACAGTCTTTAGGAAATGTGAGATATTACTAGAAGTTTAAGTGGCAGCATATATTTGAACTTAGCTGCCAATGACGGTTCTGCTCCTTCTTATGGGTTGGTTGTTTTCACTCTGCTCGCGTTCGTCTGTGATCAAGGTTGTCGGGGGTCGCTCGTTTCCCAGAAACGTCAAGCAGAGTCTACCACGTGCGTCCTTTGTCTTAAAGCTTAGGCCACGGTTCCTTTCTTGTTCCAGAGATAGTACTTTCTGCTGGTACCACCTATAACTATGATAGAAGAATAGAAACGAATGCTCTTCTGAGTTTTGCGTTTTCCAACCCATAGTTATGGGTTCCTATCTTCCCATACCACTATCTCAATTACTGAGACTTTACCCTCGATGAGAATTAACACTTTCTTTACATATAAATATAATAGATTTCATAGTTACTTTATATTTAAATGAAAAGGTTAATAATACACATAGTGTCTGTTTACATATACATCTCCACTGATTGAAAAGTGTTTACAATATAAATTGAATATGTTTTCATTTATGTTTTACACTGATTGAAAAGTTTGAAACTTCCATTACTTTAAAATGAATATTTTCACATAGACATTTACACTGGTTTATGCTTGAAATCTTTCATTAATTTTAAAGTGACGTTATCTCTTCAGTTTCTAGTCACGTGTTCCTGAATTAAAATGTTGAGATTTCCTGTGCTTTGTACGTTGTTAGTGCAGTTTTATCTTAGTGCACATTGGTCCTTAAATAAAAATAGATATCTTTTATCTTATTTACATCCTTGATATCTATACATTCTTTATACTTGTTACTAACTTGTTATGTTCGCAAATATTTTGTAAACAAAATAGATAATTTTTAGTTCTTAAGGGAAATTCATTATTGAGTTACTTCCCTTGAAAGTTGTGTCGTCTCTGGCGATCGAACTCCGCGGATGAATCCAGTTTTACTGCGATTTATTCTTTGTTTGGGTAATAATAGATTGTTCTTGCTTCAGAATATCTATGGCCTGAATTTATGTGTATTGTTTGTCTGAGTAGGACGAGTCTGTCTTATATCTGTATATCTTTACATATCTAAGTCGAACTATATGTTCTGTTGTCTCTAGAGAGGTCGAAGGCTGTTCGGCGAATGTGTCGCTAGAGAGTGGTGTATTTTTGGCTTCGCCCTGATGATGGGGGCTGTGTTTTTTCTATGTCGGCTTGTCGCCGGAACAAGTGATCTCGATATTTATGGGGCAAGTGATAGTCGTCTAGACCTATCGTGTATCCTTTACAACAGTGTTTATTCTTATTGCCAAGGAATGGCAGAATCATATTTCTGATAAGAAGGTAATAAAAGATACTCTTTTGAACTCTCGTACGAAGCCACCGTTTTTTCGATAGTTACGATTTTGTACGTCTGAGATGGATTACATTTAACTAGATGAAAACGACTTCGATTCCTAGCAGCACTATATCCTGTAGAATGCAGTCAATTGTTCATGATCAAATCTACAGAGCAATGAAATGTTTTATGAATGACTAACTTTAGGACAGATTCATTATCTGTATCCAAACGTGAGTGACAGCTCACGAGTGAAGCCATCTTGTAACCAAACATGTAGTGACTTTCAAGAAGAGAAATGGGATGCCCGTATTATCGCTTGATTTAGTCCAGAGATCACTGCTACACATGAGAACCCATTGCTAGCGGTTCAATTATTATATTATATGGAAAAATATGTGCTGGACATTATGTTAAGAATCTTCGCTAGACGAGATTAGGTCTAGAAGCCATCTTGAAATGGATTTTGTTTTATAAATCTGACGTGCTTTGTCAGTAAAACTCAGATGATATATGTGTATGGTTATGACTGAGTGCTTGGCTACTGACAGTCCATTATACACTTATTCTACATGAGTGCCCATGTAACATTGCTAGACCATTTATCCACTGTACCATGATGTATTATGCCAACCTGTGATTTGTCACTATCTGTGCTGTCGAGTGTGTACGTCCAATTAAACTTTAGTTAAGGTACACAGTCGTTGGTGTCGATGACTTCCAGCCATACATGAGTGTGAGAAAAGAACATTTGTCAACACCACGAACTCTTACTATCATTCGCACATTATACACTCAATCTATGTCTACACACCACTGCGTAGGTCAAGTTGACATTCCATACTCAAACCAGTGAGCAAACAAACAACATAGAGATTTTAACTCTGATGATGTTCGATGAGCTTCAGATCCAGCATGTCTCTTGCTCAGGGCAAGGGTGGTATTAAGAGTTTATCAAACTGTTGATGAATGACGTCTGTCTTTCCAATAATTTATCAACTTATAAAACTGGTGGACCAGCTTTCTGGGTTTGACCTCGCAGAAGTTCAGAAGTCAACAGATTACCGATACCAGACCGTTTCCTGTGGCTGATACGACACACTTGCAGTATTGGTTTGCTCTTTGTCAAACACTTCGTCACGTGACCTGTCAAGTGAATGCAGTATGTAGGTCAGCGTTGTTGACATTTTTACATTAGACATTACAGAGTTTCACAGAACAGTTGGATCAATTCTTGTCAATGTTAACAGGAAGACAGTATTATTGAACTAAGAAGTCCTATTTTCATCGATGGATCTTCTTGTTTTCTATATATGAACTTTAATATTTAAGGCCAGAATGTTTAATTGAATAAAGTGGCAGTTTGTTTATTTTCATAAAAATAACTTTGCCATTACTGTAAAACTGAGCCTATTTTGCAAACACATACTATCATACACATAATTTATATATATTTATGTTTACATGTTATTTGTTTGTATAGTATGTTAGTTTCTATGTCAGCGGGTTGTGTTTAAGGTTGGGCGGCGTCCTCACAACAGAATATCCCACGTCATAGAGGGTCCGTTGTGGGCGTTTTCTATAGGTGCAATTTTCTTGATTGAAAATTTGCTGCGACAACTGTTGCTTTTGTGTTAGCTGTGAAGTCTGTAATTATTGTTATTTTTTGTAATATTTCTTTGTTCTTTAGTTTTGTTTTGATTTGTTTGTAATTTGTTGGTCTAACCTTTTCTATCTTTCAGTTCTATTCACAATTTATATTCATATATTGTGACGTCATTTGTGTTGTTATTCTTTGCAGATTCAGTGATTATTTTCATTGATTTCCCTATTTGATTTATTTTGATTTCTGCAAACGTTCTTGTATTGTCAGTCCTATTTGTACTTTATGTATTCTGTTGGTTGACATATGTTTTATATAGGTATATTTCATAAGACACAATTGCCTGTGCACTGCACTTGGATTATGGTATAAACCAGTACCTGATTATTATTATTACTATTATACAAGACCTTATTAAAGGCTTGTGACCCACAGATATTGGGATAGTATACTGATTAATCAAGTCATTGAGAACTTGTGGTATTATTATTGTTTCAGGTGATTAGTATTATTGTTAGACATCATGTCTACATTAGAATACTTCATTACACAAGGGAAAGCCCTTGATAAGACTGGTAAACAATTAGAACAATGGGCAGTTGCTCAATATGACAAAGCATTAGCTGCAAAGCAAAAGATTAGCTGCAGAAAGAGAAGAAAAGCTATGGCAGAAGAGAAAAAGATTAGAAAGAGAAGAAGAGAGGCTGGCTGCTGAACAAAAAAGAAATTGCAAAGAGAAGGTGAGGAAAGGAGATTTGAAGCTGAACAAAAAAAAATTGCAGAGAAGCAGCTTGCTGGAACAAAAAAGATTAGACAGTGAAGCTGAACAAAAAAAATTAGAAAGAGAAGCTGCTGCTGAACAAAAAAGATTAGACAGTGAAGCTGAACAAAAAAGATTAGACAGGGAAGCTGAACAAAAAAGATTAGACAGGGAGGCTGAACAAAAAAAGATTAGATGCTGAAGAGAAAAAAGCAATAAGAGAACATGAATTTGAGTTAGAGAAATTGAGATTGACAAGTATGAGTAATGTTAATCAGGCATCTAGTGGTAATGGTAAACCTTCTACTTACAAGGTTAAGGTTCCACCGTTCAATCAGTCCAGTGACGATATTACATTCTGGCTGGATAGATTTGAACGTTCTTGTCGTACACATAATGTGGATAAATCACAATACGCTAATCAATTAGCAGAAAACTTGAAAGGTGAATCTTTGACTAGATTATGCCTTGTAGGAGAAGCAGATAAGGATAATTATGATGTCATTAGGGCGGCTTTGATAAAAAAATATCAGCTAAGTGAGGAAGGCTATCGCCTTTTGTTTAAAACGATGGTGCCTGAGACGGGTGTAGAATTCTCAGAATTCACTGCAAAGGCACGTCTCACAGTTGATCGTTGGATTGAGCTTCCCAAAACAGAAAAAACGTATGAAGGACTTATGGATTTGTTGCTCAGAGATAAGATTATGTCATGTGTGAACAAACCTTTCCTTGAATTTATACATGAGCGTAAACCCAAATCTCTAAAAAAAATGGAAGAATATTGTTCCCAATATGTCACTGCACACCCCGACGTGACTTTTGGCAACACTAAGATTAAGGAGAGTATGCCAGTTGCTTCAGCAACACCATACAATCCCAATTATTCACACAGATTTCAGGGACCTCAAAACAGATTTGATAAAAAAGGTAACCATAATAGTTATCAAAACCAAGGTAACCAATCATTTCAGGGTTCTTCTTCAAAGAACTGGAGACGACCTGATAGCTCTCGACACAGGGGTGGTCATAATTATAGGAATTTCCGTAGAGGAAGTAATTATAGAAACTATCAGGGTTATCCGTCTTGGAGTCAACAAGATCATAATTACAGAGATACTCATTATAATGAATATGATAATGGTAACCAAGGGAACTATGACTCAAACCCAAATAGGGGTTACAATAGAGGTAACAATAACTACAGAGGTGATAATAACCGAGGTAGATCTCAAAACAAAAGACATAACCCACATTTTCAGGCAAACTCTGCACAACAAGAGTCCCATGAAGCCTATAAACAGAGTAAAGATAATAATGATGCTAGTAATATGGCATGTGCCGCTTTTGATTTTGGCGGAGATTTTGGGAGAGATGCAGTCTCATCTCAGTGCCCCCCCAATGCAAAAACGTTATTTGAGAGCCAACCACAGTGTCTACTTTAAGCTGTGGCCATCCTCTTCCTGCTCTTCCGCATCAGTCGCGCATGATGGAAGAGGTTCTCTTGTCTTACATAAGGGTTTAGTGAATAACAATCCAGTCTCTGTGCTATTTGATTCTGGATGCACCACAATTGGTGTTAGGCAGTCACTCGTAGATCCTTCCCGTGCCACTGGACAAGTAGTCAAATGTGTAACATTTGGCGGCACATTAGAGAAATACTCTACTGCTATCATTAGGATTGCTACTCCTTTCTTTACAGGAGATGTACACGCATGTCTTCTTCCGAATCCGATCGCTGACCTCATCATCGGTCGCATTCATGGAGTCAAGCAATGCACCCCGCAACAAATTTCCACGTGTGGGAAAGGCAAAAAAACATGCAGATTGCTAACGCTGTAGTCACTAGAGCTCAGGCTCTTAATATGCCTCAAACTTCATCTACTGAAGATAATGAAGTGCATAACCAAGATAATCCCTTGGTAATTTCTCGTGACTCGTTTATAAAACAGCAAGAAGATGATCCCACTCTGAAGAAATTCTTCATTCTTGCAACTAAAGGTGATCCGAATAAAGACACAAGTCGTAAATCGTGGATTACAAAGAAGAATGGCGTACTTGTACGTATGGTTCAAGACTCCATTACGTCAAGTCATTCTCAAATCCTGGTTCCCAAGAATTTGAGAGTTAAAATTTTTGCAGCAGCACGCTCACGACTCTCAGTGTGCTGGGACACATGGGTTTTTTCCCGTACTAAGTCAAGAGTCCTTGCGGCTTTCTTTTGGCCATTGGTAAACAAGGACATACGGATTTATTGTCGATCTTGTAAAGTATGTCAGGAAGTTAAATCCAAAGGTCCACGGCATGCTGCACCCATTCAGGCGGCGGACATTCCTATTTCGGCCGTTTCAAAAAAATGGCCATAGACATTATTGGTCCATTTAAGATCAAGTCTGCCAGAGGACATCAGTTTATCTTGACGTGTGTTGATATGTGCACACGTTGGCCAGAGGCTATTCCTCTGAAGAGCATTACTACTGCTGATATTGCAGATGCTCTTTGGCTTATATTTTCTCGTCTGGGGTTCCCCGGAGAGATATTGTCAGACCATGGCACCCAACTAATATCAGATACCATGTCTCAAGTAATGTCTACTCTGCAGATAGATAGATCTTTAAGTAGTATCTACCATCCAATGTCTAATGGTATGGTCGAACGCCTTAATAGAACACTTAAAAAAACTTACTGGGGAAGATAACTGAGGATCATCCTCAAGACTGGGACAGAGTTTTACCTGCGGCCCTCTTCGCTTACAGAGAGGTACCCAATGAACATACGGGATTTTCTCCCTTTGAACTCGTCTTTGGCGCGCGTCCGCGTGGCCCTATGTCGTTGCTTCACGATCTCATAACATCTGACAATATTGACGATGACACAAAGTCATCCTACGAATATGTCATCGCGTTGAGACAAAAAATTATCGAAGCATGCAAATTAGCAACTTCTTCTTCTGAATTTGCGAAACAGAAGGCAAGGCAATTTGCCAATAAGAAGAGATGCTTACGACAACTTTGTCCTGGTGACAAAGCATTTGTATTACTACTACCTTGTAGGGAAAACAGATTACTTATTTCTTGGAAAGGTCCGTACGATATAATATAGAAAATTTCCGATGTCGACTATATTGTCGATATTGATGGGAAGCATAAAACCTTCCACATCAATATGCTTACTGAATTCCATGAACGTCCGGATTATTTGCAACCCATTTTCCAAGCAACGGACAATTCTCCAGTACAACATGGTCATTACTCATCACTGTCCGTGATACAGGATGAGGAAACAAGTTTTTCAGATGTAAATCTTCCTCTTCCAATGATCCCACTTCATTCCAGTGAATCATGGAAGAACGTTACTGTCTCTCTCCTGATTTGTCTCTAGGAGAACAGCGACAAGTTTCAACTATGTTGCAAACATTTCAGGATGTACTCACTGACATCCCTGGACAAACGCATGTCATTGAACATGACATTGTTCTAACTGACCATACTCCTATTAGGGTTAGACCTTATCCTATACCTATACATTTTCAAGCACAGGTCGAGAAAGAGTTGGATGAGATGATAGATTTGAAAATAATCGAACCATCCACCTCTGCATATATTCTTCGCCGATGGTTATTGTGCGTAAAAAAAGACAATAACATACGTCTTTGCGTTGACTATCGAAAATTGAATCAAGTAACGAAGTTCGATGCCGAACCTATGCCTTTACTGGAAGAGCTACTTACTCGACTCTCCAAATCTCATTTTTTCACTAAAATTGATTTGTCTAAAGGATATTGGCAAGTTCCTTTATCTGAACGCGCCAAACCTCTCACGGCTTTTTCAACACCTAGAGGTTTGTTCCAATGGAATTTTATGCCTTTCGGTCTTATGAACGCACCAGCTACATTCGTACGCATGATGCGCCGAATCCTATCTTATCGGTCAGATGTCATTGCATATCTAGACGACATCTGTCTTTTCAGCGATACTTGGGAAGATCACTATTCAGGGTTAGATGAATTGCTGTCTACTTTGCGTGAGCACAACCTGACAGCGAAACCCTCTAAAGCCTATATTGGTTTTAGCGAAATTTCTTTCCTAGGCCACCGAGTTGGTCATGGTTTCCTAAAGACAGAGGACCATAATACTAGTAAGATACTTAACATCTCAATCCCTAAGACTAAAAAAACAGGTGAGAAGTCTGTTAGGTCTTATTCAATTTTATGGCAGATTCATTCAGAATCTATCCTCTATCATGGCACCTCTCTCAACACATCTAAAGAAAGGTTCGCCTAATGTGGTCCACTGGTCTCAGGAATGCCAATGCTCTCTGGATAAGATTAAAACATTGTTTTCAACACCACCTATTTTAGTGCTACCCACTAAAGATAAGACATTCGTTCTTCGTAGTGACGCTTCATCCACTGGGATTGGAGCGGCACTAATGCAAGAGTACTCTGGAACTCTGCATCCTGTAATGTATATTTCCAGAAAACTTAATGCGGCAGAAAGGAATTATTCGGTTTTAGACCGTGAGCTATTAGCTATGGTTTGGTCGATCCTCAAACTACAGAGATTCCTTCTAGGCGCACATTTCATAGTAGAAACCGACCAAAAAGCTCTTACTGCTATACAGAGTAAGA
The DNA here is from genome assembly GCA_024509875.1 of Oreohelix idahoensis. Lineage (NCBI taxonomy): Eukaryota > Metazoa > Mollusca > Gastropoda > Stylommatophora > Oreohelicidae > Oreohelix > Oreohelix idahoensis. Next base: position 207,111 of record JAMPIV010008502.1, on the reverse strand, counting down.
ATTTGAAGAGCTCGAGGTCTACTCGATATGCAATTGCTCTTCAACCTTTTCATTTCTCTGTGCGAGCTATTCGTGGATCAGATAATGTGATGGCAGACATTCTGTCAAGATGCCCACATGATTCCACATAACTATTAGGGCTTAGACTTCTTGAGCATTGTGTAATTGCCAGAATTGTATTATACTTTGATGACACCTTCCTGGAAAAATATACTTGTAGAGAAATAATTTCTCTCAGTTTATGAGACACATTCTCACCAGTCGCTCCATAAGTCGACTTAGCCTCATATTAGGCGTTATATTTATTCCTGATATTTTCATCTGCGCATTATTCATGCGTTGTGAGCCTATTGTACGTTGCTCCTAGATGTATTTCAAAAAAAAAAAAAAAAGTTCCATTTTTTTTTCCCGGGAGGTGTGGTAAGACTGTTACGTGCAGTCTTTGATATCTTACAATATTATACATTGGTATACTTGTTATGTTCGCAAATATTTTGTAAACACAATAGATATTTTTTAGTGCTTAAGGGAAAGTCATTATTGAGTTACTTCCCTTGAAAGTTGTGCCGTCTCTTCGATCAAACTCCGCGGATGAATCCATTTTACTGCGATTTATTCGTTGTTTGGGTAATAATAGATTGTTCTTGCTCAGAATATCTATGGCCTGAATTTATGTGTATTGTTTGTCTGAGTAGGACGAGTCTGTCTTATATCTGTATATCTTTACATATCTAAGTCGAACTATATGTTCTGTTGTCTCTAGAGAGGTCAAAGGCTATTCGGCGGATGTGTCGCTAGAGTGTGGGTGGTGTGATTTTGGCTTCGTCCCTGATAGGGACTGTGTTTTTCTATGTCGGCTTGTCGCCGCCGGAAAAAGTGATCTCAGTATATTTACTGGGGGGAAAGTGATAGTCGTCTAAGACCTATCGTGTATGCTTTACCCCCAGTGTTTATTCGTATTGCCAAGGAATGGCAATTTCATATTTCTGATACCAAGGTAATAAAAGATACTCTTTATGAACTCTCGTACGAAGCCACCATTTTTCGATAGGTACGATTCGTTGAATGTCTAAGAGAATATATTTGACTCGATGAAAACGACTTCGATTCCTAGCAGCACTATATCCTGTAGATTGCAGTCAATTGTTCATGATCAAATCTACAGAGCAATGAAATGTTTTATGAATGACTAACTTTAGGACAGATTCATTATCTGTATCCAAACGTGAGTGACAGCTCACGAGTGAAGCCATCTTGGAACCAAAACATTTAGTGACTTTCAAGAAGAGAAAAGGGATGCCCGTATTATCGCTTGATTAGTCCAGAGATCACTGCTACACATGAGAACCCATTGCTAGCGGTTCAATATTATTATATGGAAAAATATGTGCTGGACATTATGTTGAAGAATCGTCGCTAGACGAGATTAGGTTTAGAAGCCATCTGAAATATTGTTTATAAGCTGACGTGCTCAGTCAGTGAAGTCAGATGATATATATATATATATATGTATATATATGGGCAATACTGAGTGCTTGGCTACTGACAGTCCATATACTAGTATTCTACATGAGTGCCCATGTAACATAACATTGCAAGACCATTTATCCACTGTACCATGATGTATTATGCCAACCTGTGATTTGTCACTATCTGTGCTGTCGAGTGTGTACGTCCAATTAAACTGTAGTAAAGGTACACAGTCGTTGGTGTCGATGACTTCCAGCCATACATGAGTGTGAGAAAAGAACATTTGTCAACACCACGAACTCTTGCTCAGGGCAAGGGTCTTGTATTAAGAGTTTATCAACTGATGATGATGACGTCTGTCTTCCAATAAGAGACCTTATCATACGTCTTAATAGGTTCTCTAATAAAAGGTCCGGTTTAAAAAAAGGAATTATGAAACTAGTCTTTACTCTGGCGAGGTCTGATGTTGTCTTGGCGAGCGTGAAATTGACAGTGAAATAAAACTGCAAAAATGATCAGACTTTATTCCCTGCCTTCCCACATCTTCGTTTGTTATGGAGTTAAATAAACACTCCAATCATTTTCAAACAAGTAAGGTGTGGTACTTTCAAAATATTTCCGACCTGGAAAAGTTTTGCAAAGGTCACGTCTCCCATATATGGCAATAAGATATCCGATGCCCTTGTGTACAAACTTACAGGCTGATCGGGGAACTCACATGACAACATGTGTAAGCTGTAATACTTATTACTTTATTAGAAAGTAATGTTGTCACAACAAGTCGGCCCGGAAGCTATTATGTCACACTTGTCTGCCCACATGTGTCACACAGACAGTAATCTCGTTATCTGTCGAATGAGTACACAAAACACCGTGTCTGCCCATCTGGGTTACAAACGAGTCGTGCTATCAGCGGTTCAATCTAAACACGCAGGTGACTATCTTATCTCAGTTGCTCACCGCAAGCCAGGATGACCGGGTAACAAACAGTTGACATCGCTGAGAGGAGTGTCGATTGATTTGATAAAATCAAATTATCTGCAACTTAGCAGAAAAATAACGAAGAAAGATAGAAAATCACGATAATTGACAGCAAATAATAAAAATCAGTACCACAAATGTACTGATACTGACGGAGAGAAACCTAGATTGATAGGGACCACGCCGTTTTGTCACAAAACCCCATCATAACACGCATGACTGATTACAACAGGCTAAGCAATTCTAGGTGTCATAAACAACACTTTTGATTGGAGCCTGATCAGACATGAACAACCACGTGCGTGCTACAAAAGTTGCAATATAATCTGACATTTTTGCCGGTTTAGAGCACTGTTAAATTCACCTTGTCGAGAAGGCAGCTAGAGTAAGAAATAGGATCAGAATTCCGTTTAGTGGACTGGACCATGTTCGAGCATTTTTTGGACTTATATCCCAGGAAAACTCTACCTACATTAACACGGAAAGCCGGAATCCTAGGAATCTGAAAACAAAGTCAGATTTGGAGCCTAGTGTAAAGTAATACCCCAGACCGCGTGTAAGAAATATCTTTAACAAGTTGCTTTAACTATTTCTCTGAGCCAGGAGTCAGTATTCCTAAAGAAATTTTGGGGTGAGTTGTACATTTTTAAATTCTACATTTTCTTTCTCCGCTATGTAGCCGATATTTTGTATTTTCAAACATCCTTACACTCCTCTGAAACAACACAAGGAAAATCTGTCTGAACAGATGGTCAAGTCAGGTGATACAAGAGATCGGCTGAGTCTGATAAACTAAGTAATCAGGCTTCCGAATTACTTGGAATAGGTGATTATAGATAATCGCAATCTTGGGAGACATTTTAAGGAGTGAGCGAAAATGTAATAATAGAAGACATGACAAAATAGACGGAAATCACGATTCCATATATGGAAAGTGGCTGTTTAAATTCTCAAGAGGATAAGCCATATAGAAAATGCCACAAACACTACTCTATGTTACATTACTTTGAATGCCGTTAGTCTGGCATTTCAAGTTGTTATATACAACCGCTCTAATTGGGAGTTGCCTAGTAGTAGACAACAAGAGTGCGTGGGTGAAGTCTGGGATATAATGTAGGACTTTTTAGACACACGACACTGCATCACAGAATCGTCATGTAGACAGCTCAGACTGAAGCTAGGAGAGAATAGAATTCTAGAAGTTATGATTCTGACTTTATAAAGTACCGGACATTTTAGAGGAACACTTCTGAACAATACAACAAGGAAATCTTAAGTTATTCATACAAAAACCGGATTTGTACGGAACTTGCTCACAAAGTCGCAAAGGGATTGTTAATTGAACTAAATACCCCGACATGTGTTCTATGCATCTATATCAAGTTACCAAGACTATTTACCTGAGGAAGAAATCTATGATTTCTAAATTATTGAGGTGGGTGGGTTTAACATATTTTTTATGCTGCGAATTTGACATGTTCGTACTTGATAGTGGTGTTTGTTACGTGCAGTCTTTGCTATATGGCAATATAGTTTATCTGTATACTTGTTATGTAAGAAAATATGTTGTAACAAGATTTCGATTCTAAAGTATTTTGTTAGAACGCTAACTTAAAGGGCGAATACCTAAATTTGACTTTTGGAAAAGGTAAATATTTAGTTACCTGCTCCTGAAGTCCTATATTGAATATATACCATCTGACGGATAGGTCAGAGGTTGATGCGCACTGCGCATGTGAAAAAAAACTAGGCAAGTGAGTGTAGCAGATTTCCGGCAACAAAAGGTGATCCGAATAAACATTCAAAGAGTAAATCTTGGATAACAATGAAGAATGGCGTACTTGTACGTATGGTACAAGACTCCGACAAGTCAAGTCATTCTCAGATTCTTGTACCCAAGAATTTGAGAGTTAAAATATTACAAACATGTGCAACCGACTCTAAGTGTTGACTGGACATAATGGTTTTTCCCGTTACAAAGTTAAAGTTCTTGCGGCTTTCTTTTGGCTTTTTGTGAAATAAGGGACTGTACGATTCTATTGTCGATCTTGGTTAAAAGGACGTATGTCTCTAGACAGGTCAAATCCCATAAGGTCTTCCACTCCATTTCGGCTGCATTTTTATTCAGGCTGCAGAACATTCCTATTATGCACCGCACCATGAAACCATTTCAGAAAATGGCGAGGTAGACATTCATCTGGGCTAACATTTTATTCGATCAAGATCTGCTAGAGGACATCAGTTTAGTCTTAAACGTCTGTGGAAACATGTGCACAGGTTGGCCAGAGGCTATCCGGGATTCTGAGGAGCATTTCAGTCTACTTGCTGGACTTTGCAGATGGCTCTTTGCTTATATTTCTCGTCGGGATTTTCCCGGAGGAAATTAAATATTATTCAGATCTTGGCACCCAAACTAATGTCGGCTACCATGTCTCATAGGTTATGTCTACTCTCAGATAGAGAGATCTTTTGGAGCAAGTATATCTATCACCCAATGTTCGAATGGGTAAATGGTAGAACGTCCTTTTAATAGTAAACATAAGCAATATGTTTGAAACAAATCTTTTCGTGGCAATATATTTGCCTACCGTTTCCACCACGTCGATAAGAAAGATACCGCCTCATTAATGGAGAAAGGTGATAGGCGTTCAGGCCGGAACAAAAGTAGATCATATTGTTAGTCCCTTACTTCAGGGTGGTAATACAACACTGGAAAAATGTGTCATAATATGGACTCCACTAAACGAATTCATAGCATTCGACCTTTCGCAAAATTACTGAATAAATTTGTAATCTGGGAAATAAAACTTTTTAGTCATTTAGTTTCCCGAAATAAGGAAAACGATTATGTTCGGAACAATAAGTATCCCTATTATCCCTGTTAATCATCACATACTCAGCACAAGACAGTGTGTTGCCTCCTTTCAAAAACACATTGCCAAAGGGAAAAACTAAAAGCATTTTGCTAAGGGAGATAATCGGGATTGTGGACTTTACATAATGCGTGCCTATAATTATGTTACATTCTTCGAAAGAACTGGAAGGCAATTTAATGGTCACCCTCAAACATTTTGGGTTACTTGTGACTTTAAGAACACTTGTTAGTGGTTACCAAAACCTTATTATGGTTTTGCTTGGAGGACAACAAAATCCATTGAGAAGATTTTTTGATCATTGTGAGGAGATTAACAATAGCAACTTATGCTAATTGGAGGTCAAAATAAAAGCAAATGCGTTCTTAATAGATATTCGTGATAGATACTTGTTGTGTATGTTAGATCCTACAAACTTTTGATTTCCACCTAACTGTTTTAGGTCTTGGACCTTCCGGATAACGTCTAATTCTATTAATTAGTTCTTTTCTATATCCAAGATATGTACACATCTTGTAATTTGTAAATATAATGATCGTATCACTATTTAAGCGGTTCATTGATGCGTAAAATTCAACCCGCCTGTTCTTTTGATGATTTTTTTCTTCTTCGTGTAAATCATAACAATGTTACTATCACAAATTAATGGTATGAAATTTTTGTGATGCATTGTGGTAATTGCCAGAATTGTAGTATTAAAGTTGGTGACACCTTCCTTGGAAACAATGTTATTCGTAGAGAGATCAATATTTTATCTCAGATTATGAGCAATATTCTCATCAGGACCTTAGCCTCATATTAGGAGTTAAATTTATTTCCTGATTTTTTCGTACTCTGAGGCATTATTCATGCATTTCAACGTGAGCCTATTGGGTTTAGTTTGCACCTTGATGTATTTCCAAAAATAAAAAAGTATCCATTTTTTTATTCTCCCGGGAGGTGTGGTAACGACTGGTACGTGCTCAGTCATTTGCATTAATTGGCAATATTGTTTATCTGTAATTACTTGATTTATGTAAAGAAATATAGTTGTAAACTAGATTTACGATTTCTAAAGTATTTTGTTGGAAACGCTAACTTTAAAAGGGCGAATACCTAAATTTGACTTTGGGAAATGGTAAATAGTTAATTACCTGCTCCTGAAGAAGTCCTATATTGAATATTTACCATCTGACAGGATAGGTCAGAGGTTGATGCGCACCTGCGCATGTGAATAAAAACTAGGCAAGGTGAGCTGTAGCAGATTTCCGGACCAAGAAAAGGGCCCGTCATGTTGTGACTCTGGGTTTGTTCAGACGAAAAATGGTCATGGACGGTTTCTGCATTGTGTCGGGGATTGAATTTCTTCCACACAAAATATTTTAGATTTCCACCAGTGTTATTTATTGATGAGTTTTTTTTACTATATAGTTGGTGTGCGGATTCTATGACAAGGATTAGAGTTTGATATAATTACACTTACTTGGGTTCTCTCGGGTGCAAAAAACTGAATATATTTTTTGGGATCAACCGGTGTGGTGTGCTACATTCTGTGGGTTGATATAGGACGGAATTTGCAAATGTATTAATCCTCGTTGGTGCCATTTGATGACATGTTTTAAGTACTTTTATGCAACGCACTGAAAACCCAGGTGACCTAACCTTATTCTAAAGACTCGCATGATTAGCGATATTGTATACGCGCTTGTATTTAAAAACGTCCATGTCTGCACACGAGGGAACTCACAGTGTTTACTGTTCGCAGAGCCCTAATTGCATGACCGTTCTGGAGATGGAAGACCCGGATGGTTTACAAGTTGTTATTACGATAACGTTGAAAAAAGGAAACTCGCGCTGATACATGAGGGAGTTTTAATAAGCCTATCGTCGAAAGGACAGATCTTCATAACGCCACGTCCGATTAGAGTGATGGACTATGTTATTCTTCGTCACCCGCCATGTTTGGGGGTCGACTGAAGAAGAGTGATTTAAGGAGAGATATTTAAGAAGGTATCTGACGTTGCAAAGTCAGGACGAACAGATAGTAGGTGTTGCTACGAGTTTAGAATGATGAATAATGTGGAGTCAGGAACTTACTGACATATAGATATGAATTTGATTAATTTACAACTTATACATTCAAAGTGAACTGTCTTCATGTCCGCCATGTTTCGATGTCAAGATTATATGGATGTGTCTACATTGTCTTGTGACTGTGACTTTAATAAATGGTAGAAAAAGTCCACAGCTGTTCACCCACATTATCGACTTCATACCTGTGATATGTTTAAGAACTACCTACATCAACTGTACATCCACTCCACATCTACTCCTGTCAATATGATGAACGACACACACACATATTTGTACGTTACGTCTTATGCTACATGTCTCCACTACAACCTGGATGTCCACCTTGACGAACTCTTATACCACCCATTCGCGATATAACATTACAGCACGATACAACCACCAACAGCCATAATCTACCTATATATAACAGTGGAGAATACACCAACACTCTATATCTAAATCAACAAGCTCCCTGTACAAATAACCCAAGGGGTAACAGTGTTAAAGATTCATACTAGGCAGGCAACCTTAGCATGGGAAAAAGAAGTATTCATGAACCACCACAGCAAGCGCTGGTGATTGCTTCGTGCTAGTTCTCACGGAAGAGCCACTGGCAGAGGCAGCCTCAGACTCCGAATGGAGCAGTGAATGAGTGATGATTACATCAACCTGTGCATAGTTGTATATTATCATTTGGTAAATGTATGTAAACTTAATATGTTCCTTCAGGCACAAGCCACTGCCGCTGTCCAGTCACAAATTTGTCCTTAAATTAACTGACATACTGGCGATTTTTCATCACATGCCCTGAGTAATACGATTTATGCTCAGAAAGAGTAAAAAATCTGAGAAAAAAAAAACGGCTGACGGACAGCGGAAAAAACGCCTGAATAACATGAGGAAAACAAAGACTTAGCAGCGGAATTTGTTCTTTTATTTCCTCTAAAGTTTGTGGTACCAGCACGAAGCGACCCGACTATTTGTAGCACGATCCGAAGAGACCATTTGCTGTACTACCATTATGTGACTCAATGCTTGTAATTGACACTTGAAACCTATATTCCACGGGTTGTGAAGATTCTTGCCTTGACCAGGAGCGGTTACTTCCTGATTGATATAGAAACGTGCCCTCACCACAGAGACAAATCTACTGAACCAGCAGCATCGGAACTTTAGCATTATGGCAAGTCCCATTTTTAGCCGGCAAAACAAAGAACTTTATTTTAAAAAATTAAGCTTACGAAAGCCGATATATTCCATTATGAGACTTACGTTTTATTAATTACCAGTTCTTATTTATTTACACTTGTTTAAGTAATTTATCATTAAATTTGTAAATGTTTTTTATTTACAACTTCATAGTTGAATTAATTATTCCAAAGAAACGTGCTCATATGTGAATAAGTATGCTAATATATATATATATATATATATATATATACAATATATATATATATTATATATTATATATATATATATATATATATATATCATATATAATATATATATATATACTATATATACCTTACGTACACAACACACCTCACCCCTCACACACACACACACACACATCTAAAGAGCCAATACGAGCAATACCGTAATAATAAGCAGAGGAATTGTATGGTTAATTCAGTTGGGGGCTTGAACGAGCTAATATTATATCTCTCCACAAAAGGCGACGAGAAAGATAAAGAGTTAACGCACTCAAACCCATGTAGTATTGTTCTCGATTCCTTAACTATCTTGTGGACACTCCCTCGAGGTAAAAGCATCATCTTCTATTTATCTGCTTCTTAGCCAATAGTAATCTTGTGCGAAGGTCGACACCTTTGAAGACCCACGTTAGCTACTTAAGGTTTTGGCCACTGTTGGATCGCTCCTGCAGAGCAAGGGGAATCAACCCGTGACAATCTGATTAATTAAACACTATTTTACGGAAAAAGATTGTAATTTTTCCAGATCTAGTTAACTCATTTATATTCGATTACACTCTTTCTCTTCATTAGTGACGTCATATAAGAGGGTGGTCTGGGTTGCTTTTATGGCCGTGTTACTGTTAGTTGTGTAATCTGTCTGTTTGTTAGTGTGTTAACGTTGGAAATTGATGTCTTTTCGTTTTAGTAGGATGGCAGATTAGTCCATCCAATGTGTTGGTTAGTCTGTCAGGTAGGCTATTATGTTAGTCTATCTGTTGACGACGTATTTTCTCTTCAGTGTTAAAGTAGCGAATCTCTTCTGTCGATGGTTCTCAAAATGTATTAACGTTATATTATCCCAGGTTATGTGTCTTCTCTTGAAGAGTCGTATAGTGGTGAAGTTTTAGCACAGTGTTGTCAACTTGAGATTGAGGCTGATGGAAATCTCATTTCCAGGTTCTCCTGAGTAGCCTGCTGATGACTAGTTTTGGTTTTAAAATGAATGATTGTCACCAAACATGAACGCACACCAATACAGGGTTTGATGATGTAGACTTTACAACGTGGATTACTGTGACGTCATGACAGTTACATGGACAGGTTTTAAATAAGACCCAGCAAACGTTCTCTAATGCTATTTATTTAGCTGAACAGGCACATAACGTGCCGTTGTTTCTTGTGTACTTATTTGGATACATCATGATTCAAATATTCAGCTACATCATAAGTTCCTAATCATTTCTCATACGATAAATAAGAAGTGATTCAGTCTTGTCTGTCTTCTCCCATTTGACATCTACCATATTTACTAGCAACGAATGGTTGGGTTTCTGTATCACTTTCTAAAATATAACTGTAGCGGTTCTCATCTGTTTGAAATCTCTGGTAACTTAAATTGTCAATTTCTCTGGTAGTATATCTAGTCTAGGCTTTTGCCAGACATTTTTAACATTTCTCGATTTGATGAAGATAAATATTTCTCTATACCTTCACATATGTTGCAGCACCTTATTTGAGCTGGTGTAAATTCATAAAGTACTTAGATTCGTTACCTGTCCTAATTTTGGAAAAACCATGAACCGAAAAACGTAGTGCGTGGTTGTTGGTGACTGGTAGTCTTTTGGAGAGATCTCAATGCACGTGCTTCTATATATGAATTTTGAAGTTCTTCTGGCCGAAAGAGCAGCACTGCCGTCTTAACGTCTCTCTACAGTCTACTTCTACATGGTTGTCTTCGAGCCAACCTCTAACTGCCCTATCTAATAATTCATGATTGATTTACACTTTTGATTATAGGAGTAATCGTTCTTGATATTGATTCGGCGCATGGATATTGCACTCATGTCCGTACTTATTTGTTAGGGCCCGAAAATAGATTAATTTGCTTATTATGTTTATGGCCTGAATTCATATGTATTACATATTATTAGTACAAGTAGAATCAGTCCTATATTGTATATTTTGGATGGGTAGGCAGGACTATATTCTTGTTATGCCGCTCTAGCGGAAGTAGGAGTTGTCTTGACAAGTCGTGATGAGTTCCGATGTACCGTTTACAATGGCGGGTTACGCATTTTCAAGGGCTGGTACATTCTTAAGTAAGAATGATTTATGAAGTGGTTTTTCTTCTGTAGGAGATTGTGTCTCTACTAGAGTTGGTGTTAGAGACTCTCCTAATGTACGGTATCATGTATGATTCGGACTCCAGGTAATGCCAGACCCTATTTTTGATGATCTCATGTCGGTTAGACCTAGCTGGAATGTTGTGCTTCGCAACGCTAGGGTCGTGTTTGTATCGACGAAGATGACGGGCTTCCATACAGCAGTTATGTCTACGTGAAGTAACTGGATTACTGTAGAACTGTATGGAGAAACTTTAGGAAATTATTCATATGCATTTCAAATTAACTTTGGCTTATATATACACTCCTGTGACAACTCAGGAAGGCGGCCATGTTACATTCCTGTCATCATATTTTTGAATCACTGTCCAAAGAACGGGGCATGTATCTTACTATTCGGACAGTGGCAAGGAGATCTCAATTTTGATAGAAACCCCTTATCGTGGTTTCATAATATGATATAAACTATGAACATAAAGCAACTTTAGTTACTTACCGATCCGCATTCACTGACGCGTTTAGTCAGATAGGGGATGCGGCCATAATGTATCATGACATTGGAAGCTATTGATGTACTACCCATTATTTATGAATGTGTCATGACATGGGATCTACTATGTATGCCTGAAAATTGATGTGTCAACATATACCCATGATTTACTCGTTATGTCCCAGTGTGTGCGTCTAAATAAACTGTGTAAACAAAGATTCCAGCAGTCTGCATTGGTGCCTTGTAGACACAAGTGAATGAGTGCTTAGATTGGTCAGAACACGAACAGTACACCATTCGCGTTAATCACACTCTACACTTCTACTCCATATATACACCATCCTGCGTCGGTTGAATTGACCAAGTTTAGGGCCTGCTCCCCCTGGAGCCTTAGAGGGAAACTACTGCTTACAGTTGCCTTTGCCTTCCCTAACTCAGGACTAGGGTGAGTTACCCATTTACAGCTGGGTAGACTGGAGCATGCCTGATCTCAACCACTCTGTACACTACAATGGACATATACAGTAGTGGCACCACAAACAACATGCTACAGTGATTGATAGTGGAGCATTACAAAAGAAAAAGAACACACCATACACCACACACTTTACAGCGGTTTACACAGGGGTGTAGGGTATAGAGAGAGGGATAGTACCTCATGGTGAGTTACAGCCATATCCTTAATGGATAGTCGTGATCCTATTTGATTCACCTCTCTTAATCTAGCTCATGTATAGCTTAACGAATATCGCTTGTGTATTGCGGTGGCCCCATCCCGGGTAACAGCCTTGGATGACTGGCTAAACTACAAGAGTGAAGTAGGAGTAATCCTTCTCAAGAGAATGTCTGTCCCTAGTACACAAAGACTGAGACGGTGAGTGAGGTGGAGGAATCTAAAAAGATCAAAGGATCACGAAGCGAGACAGCTAAACGTGAGGCGCACTACAGGCTATCAGGCCATAAAGCAAGATAACGGCTGGCCACCGTGGAAGAGATTGGAGCTTCACCATGTAAAACACAACAGAATGCAGAAGAGAGACAACAAATAAAGAGGTGCTAGAAAACCTAGGGATGAAACGAGAATTAATAAAAGAGATAAAAATTGGACACCTTAAATATTTGGGCCATGTAAAAAGATATAACACCTTACTAAAGGGAAGGCAGAGTTGAAGGCAAACGTGCAAGAGGAAAACAGCGCTTTAATGGGAAAATGACACCAAGAGATGGACAGGGAAAAGTCTATCAGAGTGCACCACCAAGACAAGAGACAGAAGACCTTGGAGATCCATTGCATTCGATTTTCGATGTGAAGATGGCACCACATGATGATGATGATGACAGGGGGTAGGTGAAGGCAGGATTTTAAAATTGCAAAAATTATGTCACGTAATATGTGGAGACTCCTAATTAAAAATGTATCTGGAAGGCTGAGCTTTATGTACAGTGCTAGATAGTATTTGACCTAATTAAAACACAGTTATCACTCACTTGTTTCCAAACAAAAAAACACGTCGAGCAAAACTGCTGTTATCCCCCCTTTTTTTAAACACTTTTTATTAACTTGACATATCCGTTGTTTCTATGTTTCAAATGTTTGACGCTCAAGTCACTACGTTTTACTCAAAGTAGATAGTTAACACTTTGCACGCAGCTCTCTTTCTTGGTATATTTTAATTATTTTTTTTTTACCTGATGCGAGTCATGGACAATGACTACAACCCACAAAACCCAGATCCAAACCTCAGAAATGAGGTATCTGAGGAAGGTGGTTGAAGTAACAAGAAGAGACATGGTCCGCAACCAGACGATACGTTAAGGCTAAAAATCCCAACCCCTGCAGACCCTAGTAGAACAGTCCTAACTGAGACGGTTTGGCATGTCTGCAGAATGGGAGAAGATGGGGTACGACGGCAAGCTTGGGAAACTGAGAGCTAGGGATCCAGACCTCCAGGACGACCCAAAGTCCGCTGGGAGGACAACATAGACAATCTTTGAAGGACCGAGGACTAGAATGGAACCAAGCCAGGAAGAAGACAGCTGATAGAATAGTATGGCGCTCTCTCTTACAAACATCTACACCTCACGGAAGAAGAGAACAACTAAGTAGTAGTGTTACTTGACATTAGTGCGGCCGATTTTATATATATAGATGACAACGATGCAAAATAAAGTGGAAGTATTTGCGCATGGGTTTTGTGGTAAGGGAAATAATAATGCTCAAAAATTAAACGTATTTGTGTCTAAATAAGCAAGTTTTGGATAATAAATGGTAATGTGAAATTAAATAAATAGATAATTTTTAAACAACTAATTTTAAAAGTTATTGTTTTAAATATAGCTTTTGCTGGTACTAACTTTCTTGTAAGCTTCACTTTACATGTTTAAAGTTATTAAAAACGGCTTAGTGTATTTAACTAGAATAACAAATATAAATCTTAAAACATTGGATTCGCTGGTCGTTACGTATTTTAGATTTACATGATCTTATTATCTCTGTTCTGAAATAACCAACGGACTCCTAACAGTAAACAACCTAAAGTCCGATTTCGAAACATTACAAAAATTAAAAAACCCTGGTCTAAATGGCCTCTCAGTTGAGTTTTATTCAAAATGTCTCCACCTACTAGGGCAACTCTTATTAAAAACGCTCAAGGAAACTTTTAAAAAAGAACTCACCGCAAGTTAAAACCAGTCTTACATGACCTTAATTCACAAAGTCCTGGTGACAGAACATTTTAAAAAAAAAAAATAAAGTTTTGCCTCGTTTTGGCGAGGCGCGTCCCCATTCAACCTAGTCGGTTATATTAGGGCGCATGTCCAAACAGAAGACCCACAGGCCTGTGGTTGAAGTTAATATTTGATGACAGAATAAAGCTGAGAGAGACAAGTAGCTATCTTCACCGATGCACGGTCCTTAATGGCAACGCTGAAGAATAAGAATAATGGATGCTTATTTTCCTGGTGCTCCTTTCGACGTTTTCTCCTCACCTCTGCTTCTTGTGTGAGCCTCTCTTCGCCCAATCCGAGGTGGTGCCGTAAATAGCATCGCCACTTAGTGCGATCGGCAGCTTCATCCTCCCATGTTGCTGGATCCATGTCCAGTGCCCTCATATCTCTCTTGTACACATCTTTGAACCTCAGCTGTGGTCGCCCAACTGTTCTCTTGCCATCTGCTAATTGTCCGTAGAAGATATCTTTTGGGATGCGACCATCTTCCATGCGGCGAACATGGCCAAGCCAGCGAAGTCTGCGCTGTCTAAGCAGCGTATACATACTTTGAAGGCCAGCACGTGACAACACCTCGACATTTGTCACTTTATCTTTCCACGAGATGCCGAGGATGCGGCGTAGACACCGCAAAATGGAAGGTATTGAGCCTTCTTTCTTGCTTAGCATAGGTCGTCCAGGTCTCGCTGCCATATAGGAGTGTGCTGGTGACGCAGGCATTATATACCGCAGCTTTGGTCTTCATTGTGAGTTTAGAGTTTCCCCAAACACGCGATGTGAGGCGGGCAAAGGCAGCTGCAGCTTTGCCAATGCGGCTGTCGATTTCTGTATCCAGTGAGAGTTTGTCATTGATGGTAGACCCTAGGTATGTGAAGTGGTGCACCACTGCCAATTCATAGTTATCGATAGTGATAACTGGTGCAGCACCCACACCCTGACTCAGCACATTCGTTTTCTTTAGACTTATTGTGAGGCCAAAGTCCTTGCATGCTTTAGTGAAGCGATTCATCAAGCTCTGAAGCTCCTGTTGGCTTTGAGTGACGACTGCAGCATCATCAGCGAACAACAAGTCTCTTATAGTGACCCTTCTGATTTTTGTTTTTTCCCCTTCAGCCTTGAAAGATTAAACAGACGGCCATCTGACCTAGTGTGAAGGCATATTCCTTCAGTTGCATCTCTGAATGCATGTTTCAAGAGTAAGGCAAAGAAGATTCCGAAGAGGGTCGGAGCCAGAACACAGCTTTGTTTAACGCCACTTCGTATATCAAAGGGCTGTGACGTGCTTCCAGCATATTGGACTGTTCCCTTCATGTCGTCATGGAATGACTTTATCATTTCCAGCATTTTAGAAGGGCAGCCTATTTTCAGGAGGATTTTAAAGAGTCCATCCCTACTAACCAGGTCGAATGCTTTTGTGAGGTCTATAAAGGCGATATATAATGGTCTTTTCTGCTCTCTTGATTTTTCCTGCAGCTGGCGGAGAGAGAAGATCATGTCTGTTGTTGATCTGCCAGCTCGGAATCCACACTTGACTCTGGATATATGCGCTCAGCTAACTTGTGTAGTCGCATTAAGATGACTTTGGCAAAAACCTTACCAACAATACTAAGAAGAGAGATGCCTTTATAGTTATTGCAATCACTTCTGTCTCCTTTATTTTTATACAGTGTTACAATCTTGGCATCTCGCATGTCTTTTATTGCCGGGAGTTGTAGGAGGATAAGCTCTCACTGCAGATAAAATACTTCTATGGCACGCGCCTCAAACAGCCTCTGACAACCAAGTCCAGCTCCCGCCATCACGTGTGGCTCAATTTGAGCCCGGCGGAACTGTTTCCACTGACGGGAGAAGGGGCAAAGGCGAGCGACTGGCGCCTTAAAACCAGCAGCTTCGGGCAGATAGGGCTCGTGATCCTTGGTTGGTAGCTTATCTAAGAGAAGGAACTCTGAATTCAAACCACCGCTGCCTTGCGGGAATATCCATTTGTGGAATTGGCTTCGGGAGTAAACCCTGAGGATAAATCCGGAGTCGGAGTCCCTAAGGCAGTCTAATGTTGATTCGACATTATTCTGGCAACTCCTGCGACATGGCTGGTACCAAACTGTATCGGCTACTGCCGTTCCTTTGGATCTACCGGCTGTGTGGAGAGGGGGGGAACATGCTGCATGGGCAACAGCTTGATCTCCATATAACTGTGCCCAAGCTCGCGCCCTGGAGAGGACACTCCAGCTTCACCCTATAGGTGTCGGCAAAACACGGGAAGTAGCAGTTACCGGTTATAAGCCTTTTTGCCCAATTGGCGTAGGGCATGGCGCCAGGGGCTACTTCCGACAGTGGGAGAGGTTCTAGGATCTCACTGGACAGCTACCGCCCGCTTCAAACTGGGCAGCCCCCAGTCAATAAGGTGTTGTCCCGCCACTGTCTGCTTTCCCCATTGGGTGCATGGGGATTAGGGTCAAACCCGAACTGTGGACAGAAAATTTTGCACCAAGCAATTATCGAAAAAATAGAAATAAGCAAACTCTCAGATTGGGATGCTGGAACGTCCGGACTATGTTGACTGGACTATCCGAAAACCTACAGGATGTAAACGATGTAAGGAAGACAGCCATAATTAATGATGAGCTTAAACGACTTCAGGTGGATATAGCTGCACTTCAGGAAACGCGCCTGGCGGGCTCTGGAACGGTGAGCGAGAAGGACTACACATTTTATTGGCAAGGGAAAGATCTTAATAAAGCTAGAGAACACGGAGTAGGTTTTGCGGTCAAAAAATCGCTAACTAAAATGGTTGAACCAGGCGAGAATGGATCAGAACGCCTGTTAACGCTCCGCCTGCAAACTAGCACAGGTCCCATCACCCTTGTCAGTGTGTATGCTCCTACTCTGTACTCTGCCTCAGAAGCTAAAGATGAGTTCTACGAGAATCTAGCAGCAGTAATCAAAAGCATACCTAGGCAAGAACAGCTTGTTCTCCTTGGTGACTTTAACGCTAGAGTGGGTGCCGATAATGTTTCATGGCCTTCATGTCTGGGCAGGTTTGGTATTGGCAAGATGAATGAAAATGGACAACGGCTCTTAGAGTTGTGCGTCCACCATGATCTCTGCGTGACCAACACCTACTTTCAGACAAAACCCCAGCATAAGGTGTCATGGAGACACCCACGATCCAAGCACTGGCACCAACTTGACCTGATTCTCGTCAGAAGGCCACTCCTCAGGTCTGTGCTCTCCACGCGCTCGTACCATAGTGCAGACTGTGACACAGATCACTCCTTGGTTTGCTGCAAAATCAGAGCACAACCAAGAAAACTCTATCGTGTCAGACATGAAGGGAAACCACGCATTGATACCAGCAAGATGTCAGACCCTTTCATGATCGCTCAATTCACTGCGACCTTCAAGAAAGTGCTCAGTAGCCCTCAGCATGGTGATACTATTACAGAGAACTGGGAGCATCTACGGAACACCATTCAAAGTACTGCACTTGCCACCTTTGGTAAGAAAACAGCAAAGTCAAATGACTGGTTTGACGCTTCATCAGATGTGATGGCACCTGTTATTGAAGCTAAGCGCAGTGCTATGAATGAATACAAACGTTCACCGAGTGCCAGAACCCTACAGATCCTGAGGGCTACGAGAAGCAAAGTTCAACAAACTGCTCGACGCTGTGCAAATGACTATTGGCTCCAGCTCAGTGAGAGCATCCAGATCGCAGCGCAAACAGGCAACATTAGACAAATGTATGACGGTATAAAGAAAGCACTTGGCCCCCATAAAAGTAAGACGGCACCGCTAAAAACCATCAGCGGAGAGAAGCTAACCGATAAGGGTAAGCAGATGGAGAGGTGGGTCGAGCACTACTCTGAGCTTTACGCTAGAGACAATACCGTTACGCCTGCAGCCCTTGATGCTGTCAATAGTCTGCCAACTATGGAGGAGCTGGATGCCGAACCAACATTAGAGGAACTCAGTAAGGCCATTGATAGCTTGGCCTCTGGCAAAGCACCAGGCAGTGATGGGATTCCTCCTGATTTAATCAAATGCTGTAAGAGCACGCTATTACATCCCCTGCATAGGATGCTGTGCCAGTGCTGGGAAGAGACAACTATTCCTCAAGACATGCGAGATGCCAAGATTGTAACACTGTATAAAAATAAAGGAGACAGAAGTGATTGCAATAACTACAGAGGCATCTCTCTTCTTAGTATTGTTGGTAAGGTTTTTGCCAAAGTCATCTTAATGCGACTACACAAGTTAGCTGAGCGCATATATCCAGAGGCACAGTGTGGATTCCGAGCTGGCAGATCAACAACAGACATGATCTTCTCTCTCCGCCAGCTTCAGGAAAAATCAAGAGAGCAGAAAAGACCATTATATATCGCCTTTATAGACCTCACAAAAGCATTCGACCTGGTTAGTAGGGATGGACTCTTTAAAATCCTCCTGAAAATAGGCTGCCCTTCTAAAATGCTGGAAATGATAAAGTCATTCCATGACGACATGAAGGGAACAGTCCAATATGCTGGAAGCACGTCACAGCCCTTTGATATACGAAGTGGCGTTAAACAAGGCTGTGTTCTGGCTCCGACCCTCTTCGGAATCTTCTTTGCCTTACTCTTGAAACATGCATTCAGAGATGCAACTGAAGGAATATTCCTTCACACTAGGTCAGATGGCCGTCTGTTTAATCTTTCAAGGCTGAAGGCAAAAACAAAAATCAGAAGGGTCACTATAAGAGACTTGTTGTTCGCTGATGATGCTACAGTCGTCACTCAAAGCCAACAGGAGCTTCAGAGCTTGATGAATCGCTTCACTAAAGCATGCAAGGACTTTGGCCTCACAATAAGTCTAAAGAAAACGAATGTGCTGAGTCAGGATGTGGGTGCTGCACCAGTTATCACTATCGATAACTATGAATTGGCAGTGGTGCACCACTTCACATACCTAGGGTCTACCATCAATGACAAACTCTCACTGGATACAGAAATCGACAGCCGCATTGGCAAAGCTGCAGCTACCTTTGCCCGCCTCACATCGCGTGTTTGGGGAAACTCTAAACTCACAATGAAGACCAAAGCTGCGGTATATAATGCCTGCGTCACCAGCACACTCCTATATGGCAGCGAGACCTGGACGACCTATGCTAAGCAAGAAAGAAGACTCAATACCTTCCATTTGCGGTGTCTACGCCGCATCCTCGGCATCTCGTGGAAAGATAAAGTGACAAATGTCGAGGTGTTGTCACGTGCTGGCCTTCAAAGTATGTATACGCTGCTTAGACAGCGCAGACTTCGCTGGCTTGGCCATGTTCGCCGCATGGAAGATGGTCGCATCCCAAAAGATATCTTCTACGGACAATTAGCAGATGGCAAGAGAACAGTTGGGCGACCACAGCTGAGGTTCAAAGATGTGTGCAAGAGAGATATGAGGGCACTGGACGTGGATCCAGCAACATGGGAGGATGAAGCTGTCGATCGCACAAAGTGGCGATGCTATTTACGGCACCACCTCAGATTGGGCGAAGAGAGGCTCACACAAGAAGCAGAGGTGAGGAGAAAACGTCGAAAGGAGCACCAGGAAAATAAGCAGTTGAGGGCTGTCACCTCAGGGGCGCATTCCCATAGTCAGTTATGACTGAAGGGGCTATTATTATTATTATTATTATTATCATACATTTGTCTAATGTTGCCTGTTTGCGCTGCGATCTGGATGCTCTCACTGAGCTGGAGCCAATAGTCATTTGCACAGCGTCGAGCAGTTTGTTGAACTTTGAAGAAGTATTTTTACAATTAAACATTGAACGAACTGAAAGACATGTCCAGCTGTTCTAAGCTGTGTTAAATTTGTGATGTACATTCTTAAGTCTGTCTTTTCCTTTGAAGATTCCGAATACACGTATTGAAATTGAAAAACGAAGAGACGGACTTGACAGTTTGTTACATATTTCAGAATGATAACAAATCCCCAGAGGCGTCCCTAAAGCACTTATCACCCGGGGCAGATGTTACCTATGACACCCCCTGCCCCAGTAAAGAAAAACACTAGCAACATTTTAACAGTAAGTACTATATTAATAGTGTCCGATGGTTTCCCCTTCCTTGCTGTCACCGGGAGTGGAGCGCAACCTCTCATCTCACTTAGTACGCCACTGCAAATGTCTGTACATCAGTTGTTTGAGAAACTTAGAGATATCGATGAAATCATTTGAACATTTCAGAAACTTTTCATGAATGACCGACCCTACACGGAGCACCAACATGGGAAGATGTGCCAGCTTCTGCTCAATATTTAATCGATAAAGATGTTGCATGTGACGATGTAAGTACTGTGATCAACTTAACAAGACTACAACATTTGTTGCAAGTAACACTAATTATGAAGGATTTATGCAGTTGCTGACACATGAGAAATTAATAAAAATGTTCAAACAATCAGTAAATATTTAATTTCATTCCGAACTTTTAATGACTCCAAAATATTTCTTTGCGGCACCTGCTCACGACACGCGCGTGGACAATCTTATTTCATTGATGGAAAGTGACGGAACAAATTAAAGAAACAGTTTCTCTGTGGATTCCATCAACGGAATTTCGCTTCCGCAAAAAATTTTTAAAAATTATTTTGCTGTCAATTCCAAGATTGCTTAAAGGAAATATTGAATTTTCGAAGAAGAAATGACAGCAATAAATAAATAATGTTAACATAATAATAAATATAATGATAATATTAATTTTATCAATACTGATTAACATGTGAAAAGTTAATATCTGGGATTTTTTTTTTTTTGTTCCTTAACCAGCGGCACTTGGGCTTTCAGCCCTTCGGCCCAATGACATGTCATTGCGAGGCTGGGGAACCTGAGGACTTTCCTTCCAACCCGGTCAGCAGCTTCGCTCCTTCCCATCCACAGAGGGTTTAATCACAGGTTATTCAGTTAAAATACCGGTCGTTGACACTCCTTCAAGCGCCGACGCCTGGGCTTGAACCTTGAAAACCTGGTCGCCAGTACAACGTTGTAACCATTACACCAGCGCGGCTCCCAATATCTGGGATGAAAATGATTTAAAAACAAACATTTTACAGGTAAATTTGTTTCTACTATTTTCTAACTTTTATAAAACTAGCTCTGGTCATTAGAATCATGCATTAATATACTACTCGTCAGAAGTCAAGGGCCACTTAGAAAAACCTTGGTTGAAACCATAAAACAAATCTGATATAAACGTAATTAGTATCAGTCAAAACGGCATTTATTGAATACCAAATAGACATGTCACGTAAAGAAATGGAAACACACATTCAAACGCAATGAAGCTGTGAAGTGTGCCACCCACCTTTTCAAAAGTCACACAATAGATATAGGACAAATAGACATTTCAAAATCGGGTATGACCACCGTTTGCAGCAAGGCATTCAAGACAGCGTAGATGCATCGAGTCCACAAGTGTAAGAAGAGTATCATGAGGAACAGCTTGACATTCCTGAAGCAGAAATGCAGTCAGCTGTGCAACATCCATTGGCAGGGGGTTATTTGTTGACAATCTTCGACCAAGGACATCCCAGAGGTGCTCAATCGGAGAAAGGTCAGGTGAATGAGCTGGCCACGCCATCCTGATGATCCCATGTTCTGAATAAACTCATTCACCACACAAGCTCGATGGGGTCGAGCGTTATCATCTTGGAGGATATCATTACCACCTATGGCCTCCAGAGGAGGCTGAACAACTGGTCTCAAGATTTCGTTCTGGTATCTTGGGCCGGTCACGTTGCCTTGGAGGATGTAGAGTGGGGTCCTGCCGTGTCTGTAGAAGCCTCCCAAGACCATGACAGAACCCCTACCATAACGATCCACCTCTCGAATTGTGTCATCAGTAAATCGCTCTCCTGGTCGTCTCCAAACTCGAATCCTGCCATCATTGAATGACACAGTGAAGCGAGATTCATCAGTGAAGAGAACTTTACTCCATTGTTGCCTTGTCCATCGGATGTGCTCGCGATACCAAGCAACACGGGCTCTGCGATGAGCAGGAGTAAGAGGGATTCTGACTGCAGGACGTCGAGCAGCCAGTCCAAATTCATGTAAACGTCTGCGAATGGTGCTTTGACTGACATTAACGTTTACAGTTTGTCTCAGCTGACATCTTAGAGTGGAACAAGTCACTGCTCGCTTTCGCAGGGCTGACAACAAGAGGTACCGGTCATCATGTCTATTTGTGCATCTAGGGCGACCTGGCCGGTGGCGATCCTCCACACTTCCTGTGGCCTGAAATCTCTCCAAAATTCTTTGGATAGTAGAGTGTGACACTGCAAGCCGTCTAGCAACCTCACGGACAGATAAACCACTTTCAACCCACGCTATAGCCCTCATTCTTTGTAAGGTGTCAAGACTTCTTCTCGGTGGCATGGTTTTTGCAAGTGATGAAACTACCCTAAGTCTGCTGATTGTAAAACAAATTAAGAGTGAACTCTGTTCACGAAAAGTCGCCATTGCACGTGGAATGTCAATCAGCACGATTACGTCACCTGTTTGGTTGTACGGAAGTTTGAAAAAACAGATTTAAAATGTGAATTTATGGTCAGCAAGCCAAATTGCACGTGATCACCATGGTTGTTGGTGAGTTGTTTTTATGCTTAACGTGCATAGAGGACTGTCAGAGGAAGATATTGCACCAATTTTTACTAAAAACTTCCTTCATTTAATCATTCTATGCGCTTATATAAAAGTGTATTGAAAATAAAAGGGTGACCCTTGACCTTTGACGAGTAGTATAGATTGAAATGTATACGTCCTCTTTTGTATCCTACTTTTTGGCTTGTAATGTCCTCATATTTACGTCGAAAAGTCGGAAAGTGTCCTCTTTTTGTTAAAAACGATATGGCCACGCTAGCCTAAGAGTAACAACACGTCACAAACAATGTTAGCAGTTCAAAAGAGTTGTGATATAGTGGATCACATCTAAAGAGTTGTGATATAGTGGATCCCATCTAAAGAGTTGTGATACCGTGGATCCTATCTAAAGAGTTTTATACCGTGGATCCTATCTAAAGACTTGTGATATAGTGGATCCCATCTAAAGAGTTGTGATACCGTGGATCCTATCTAAAGAATTGTGATATAGTGGATCCCATCTAAAGAGTTGTGATACCGTGGTTCCTATGTAAAGAGTTGTGATACCGTGGATCCCATCTAAAGAGTTGTGTGATATAAAAGAGTTGTGATACCTATCTAAAGAGTTTGTGATACCGTGGATTCCCATATGTGATAAGAATCCCATCTAAAGACTTGTGATATAGTGGATCCCATCTAAAGAGTTGTGATATAATGGATCCCATCTACAGAGCTGTGATACCGTGAATCCCATCTAAAGACTTGTGATACCGTGGATCCCATCTAAAGAGTTGTGATATAATGGATCCCATCTAAAGAGTTGTGATATAGTGGATCCCATTTAAAGAGTTGTGATACCATGAATCCCATCTAAAGAGTTGTGATACCGTGGATCCCATCTAAAGAGTTGTGATACCGTGGTTCCTATGTAAAGAGTTGTGATATAGTGGATCCTATCTAAAGAGTTGTGATACCGTGAATCCCATCTAAAGAGTTGTGATACCGTGAATCCCATCTAAAGAGTTGTGATACCGTGGATCCCATCTACAGAGTTGTGATATAGTGGATCCTATCTAAAGAGTTGTGATATAGTGGATCCCGTCTAAAGAGTTGTGATACAGTGGATCCCATCTAAGCAGTTGTGATACCGTGGATCCCATCTAAAGAGTTGTGATATAGTGGATCCCATCTAAAGAGTTGTGATATAGTGGATCCCATCTAAAGAGTTGTGATACCGTGGATCCCATCAAAAGAGTTGTGATACCGTGGATCCCATCTAAAGAGTTGTGATATAGGGGATCCCATCTAAAGAGTTGTGATATAGTGGATCCCATCTAAAGAGTTGTGATATAGTGGATCCCATCTAAAGAGTTGTGATATAGTGGATCCCATCTAAAGAGTTGTGATATAGTGGATCCCATCTAAAGAGTTGTGATATAGTGGATCCCATCATATCCCGTCTAAAAAATTGTGATACAGGGAATCCCATCTGAAGAACTGTGCTACAGCGGATCCCATCAAAAGAGTTGTGATACAGTGAATCCTAACTCACTGCAACATCCCCGGAAATGAAGAGGCTGACAGATGGACAAAGGAAGGGGGGAAGCTACCTCAACTTAACACAAGCATAACTTATGAAGAGGCCAAGAGTTTTATCAAGCGCAGGCACAGGGTCAAGTGGGAAGCAGGACATCCAGGACACCAAAAACTTTATGCATGTTACAAGCTCAACAGAAGTGAACAAAAGGTCATTTTCAGACTTCGCACAGGTCACAACAGATTGAGAAACCATCTATTCATCAAGCTAAAGATAGGAACTACCGATGAGAGTAACTGTAGCACCGATAACTGCTCAACAGCTGCTTCAAAGGTGCTCTACACATGAGGAAAAGAGAAAGCGCATATGGCCAATGCCATTCCTGTAAAAAAACTCTGCGTAATAGTAACACTATAACCTGCTATCAAGAGCTATTTTTTGATTAAAAGATATATAGTTGTTGAACACAACAGCTTGATCTCCATATAACTGTGCCCAAGCTCGCGCCACGGAGATTTCATTCCAGCTTCATCCTTGTCATGGGATTTATTCCCCCTGCTCTGCTGTGTTGGTCCAATAGTGGCCAAACGTCAGAGTATCTAATGAGGGTCTTCAAAGTTATCTACCTTTAGCTCAAGATTACTCTTGGCAGAGATTTGAATTGATGAATGGTGCTTCAGTTCTAGGGAGCCTCACAGGAATTTAAAGAAATCAAGTACTATGGCTGACAGGATCCAGGCCGTGTGAACTTTTTATATTTCCTGACCATCTATGAGTTAGGATTTTGCTCGTTCTGATGAGCCCCCCAACTGGTTTAAATCAGAAAAATATTACTTAAATAGGTCTGTTATAAGTATTTAAAATTACTGATACATTCGGGTGCAGGTCACTCAAAATGGCTAAATCAACTATAAATTTGTATATTTATAGATAACAACATTTAATAGTCAGTTATCGTTAACAGTTGTAAAATAAATATGGGTGGGGTGAATTTAGATAGCGTCTTTAAATTTTTCGTACAGGTGATGGTGTGATTTGAAAAGTTCTTTCTGATTTGATAATACAGAGTTCACTTGGCAACTTTGAATGGGTAAGCTGCCAGTAAGATGTCGGTTGGTTTCTGCTCCAGCCGATGTTTGTTCTTTGCAGGTTGTTATTTGGTTCACTCTCGTCACTGGTCAAGTCTGGTGGCCGCAACAAGTTCCTCGTAGTATCATGGAGTAATTGTAAAGATGGTCAAGCGTCTATTAAGACCTGTCTGCTGTAGGTGTCTAGTTTTGAATGCATTCCACTTATACTACTCATTTGTTCCACAGATAGCGCTACCAATTGGTACCACCGACTAGTATCATGAAATAAGAGAGAAACAAATGCCCTACTGAGTATTGGGTTTCTGACACAAAAAGTGTCCCCCCCCCTTTTCATTCCACCATCCCATCTGGCTTAGAACTGTGCCCTCTCTGAATATTAATGTTAATCCCAGTGACCGGAAAACATCCATTGCATTTATATTGAACATGTTTACATTTACATTTGCACTGGTTGAAAGGGGTGGTATACAAAGTATGTAAATCAGTTCTATCATCATCCACTCGCTGCTCCATATGGAACTTGGGACTACCTCTGCTTTTGGTTCTCTATGAAAAACCCGCATAAAGCAGAAACCAGCTCTTGCAGTGGTAGTTCATGAAATCACCATTCTATATGCTGAGGTTGCCAGCCTCATATGACTTGAACAACCACTAACAATTTTCACATGTTAATAATGCAAAAAAATATACAATTTTAAAATGTACAACTTTCCCCAAATTTCTTTAGAAATACAGATTGACTTCTGGCTCAGAGAAATAGTTAAGGCAACTTGATTAAGATGCCTCTTTCACGTGGTCTAGGATGTTACTTTACAATAGACTCCCACTATGACTTAGTGTTCAGGTTTCTAAGATTCCGGGCTTTCTGTATTAATTGTGGCGATACGGTTGTGCGTCTCCGTCAGGATTGCATTACATTCCCGTGCGAGTGATATTTTCTTTTTTTTTTCTCTCCCCAGTCATTATTATGTAGCATATTTTATGCACCATTATTTACTCTCTATACTGGATCTAGTAGAGTTAAGTCTCTAACACTTCACTCCTCGATGTTTGTATTATGCCAGGTTTATTGACCAGGGCAGGGAAAATATTTTGTCACGTATTATCAGGCTGACCCTCTTTTCTAAGCGACTATGCCTGTTTATTCAAGCTTGCAGTGTGCACGGTCTTTGATTAGAACCCCATATTGTGTAGCTAATCTGGAGGAGTTCCGTCTAGTGAAACACAGGTAATAATGTGTAATTTTATTCCGCTTAGACCATCACTGTGTGTAATTATCTCAGATGATATGTCTGGAAACTCAAGATTTGTAGACCTTACGCCAGGAACGCAGGGTCATAATATGGTGAGAGGCAGATAGTTGCAGCCGCATGTCTTACGTAAAGATATAACATCACTGTAAGAGGTCACGCGTGGATATTAAATTTAATATTTTGAAACACGTGAGGGTATTTTTCGAATTTGAAAAAAGCCCCTACCCGCGTAGTGCTGAACGAGATTCGATTGGATTGGTTTATTTTGAGGAGCTGAAATATACAATGTATTTTATTGGCACTCTAGTCGGAAGTGCAATCTGTGATTTGCACTAAGAACTGAGAATATAGTGTGATGAAAACACCGACACAGAACACACAGAGAGACTGCAGCGCACAAGTCATATCTGCGACTCCTAAAAGCCAAAATGAAAAAGAAGACACTGGGCTTAGAAATTCCACAACTATGAGTAACAGATCGAGTGTTGGGCAACTTAGAAATTTACAAGTAAACCTGCATTTTTAATACAAGACTGGAAACGTAGGAATCTGATCCCAAGTCATAGAGGAATTAAACAAAAGTTTTCCCAGGCCAGAGATTTCACAGAACATCCACCGTTAGAGGAATTCTCTAATTTCCCAGACCAAGTTGTGGAGGAATTCAGGAAAATGTTTCCCAGGCCACGATTTCGCAGAACACCCTACCGTCAGAGGAATTAACTACAATTTCCAGACCTACGTGATTCGAAGCTTCTAATACAGAGCTGTGTCTATCCTAAATCTGTGCAAGGAGATTGTATATTCCCAAAATTTTGGGGTTAGTGTAAAAATTTATTTACTAATGTAAATTTTACAGGTTTCTTGCTAAGTGGTTATATATGAAGCTGACAACCTCAACATATGAAAACAGTATATGCATGACCCACTGCTGCAAGAGCTGATGATTGTTTCTGATTAGCCGTGCGGGAAACCCGACAGCAAAGCGACTCTAGACTCCGACGGGAGTAGTGATGAGTAATGAGTCATGATTAAATCACATGTGCCTAAGGTGTAACCTATTATCTTGTGAGACTTATGGACCTTGTTTTTTAAATTGCAATTCAGGCAAATCATTATTTACTCACTCCAGACGCAAGTTCCTAGTTAACACCCAGAATGATATTCGTGAATTTTCATCATATTCCCTGAGTTACAATGTGTGCACGGGAATTTAATTCTTTTGAGCGGTTAACATTGGTGGGTGGAGCGCATGAAAATGGGCCTGTTAGTTTGCGGCGAACAAATGTACTTAACAGGCATTTGTTTCTTTCTATTTGTCTAAAAGTCGTGGTTATAAGCCATGAGACGATTTGTGGTACTAACGCCGCTAGAGTGAGAGAAAAGCATCCACCCTAACCGCTTACAGTGGACGAGAGTGCAGAGAAGGCTTTCATCATCACAGAATTGATGAACCACAGCTACAGTACTGTCTTATAATAGTTAAGTGCTTCTAAAAAGGTACCAGCAAAAAAAGACTTTTGATGTGTGTGTGTGTGCGCGCGCGTGAGTGCGTGCGTGCGTGCGCGCGTGCGTGCGTGCGTGCGTGCGTGTGTGTGTGTGTGTGTGTGTGTGTGTGTGTACAAGGGGATCGACATAAGTCTTGGGCCTGGCGATGAAGGACATGTCACAGAGAGCTGAAATTTTGTATAGTGTTTATTCCTTTTCAATATAGCCACCGTCTGGATTGACACACTTCTGCCATCTCTGCTTGACCTTGAAAAGACCTTTGGAGTAGAACACCCTATTTTTCAAACTAAACCAGTCATCACATGCCAGTATAACCTCTTCATCGCTGTCAAAATGATTTCCTATTAGCTGTTTTTTAAGATTTGGGAATAGAAAAAAGTCTGATGGAGCCAAGTCTGGAGAATATGGTGGGTGTGGAAGAATTTCAATATTCAAATCGTTGGCTTCTAGCTGCACAAGCCGTGCTTTGTGAGAGGGCGCGTTGTCTTGAAGCGAAGGAAGATTTTGAGTGTGCGTTATCCCTCGTTTCCTGGTCACAACCGTTCTTAGTTTGGTGAGAAGATCTGCATAGTACTGTCCATTAACTGTGTTGCCACGAGGCAGATAATCTTTCAAAAGGACACCTTTGCCGTCCCAAAAAACAGTCAGCATCACTTTTCCTGCAGATTTCTGCGCTCTTAGCTTGACAGGTGTTGGGGAGCCCGGAGTTTTCCATTGCATGCTGGCAATTTTGGATTCGGGGTCATAATGGTGTACCCAAGTCTCATCTACTATCACCATGGTCTCCAAAACATTTTTTGACTGACACTTTTTGAGCAACTGTTGACAGCAATTTACCCTCGTTTGCTTCTGTTCACGTGTCAACAGTCGCGGAACCCAGCGTGCACACACTTTTCTCATGTTCAGTCTGTTGTGTAAAATTCTATAAACTGTTCTTTCATTTAGTTTTACTCTACTAGCTATCTCCCCAATTGTCATTTTTCGATCCTGGTCAATGATTTTCTTCACTCTTGTTGCATTTTCATCGTTGCACTCTGAGGCTGGTCTACCAGATCTTGGCAGATCAGCAACATTTGAGCGGCCGCACTTAAACTGTTGACACCAGTTTTTTTTACCGAAGTATATAAAGGACAAGAATCACGAAACACTGGTTCCATCTCCCTGTGTATTTCTGTAGGTGTTTTTCCGTAAAACATCAGAAATTTTATCACATCTCTGGCCTCCTTCTTTACCATTTTTTGGTCAAATCTTTGGAGCGGCAGATCCAGTCAATAGGGTACATTGCGCCGTGCACCGTAGCGGGAAAACACATTAAAGAAACAAACACGTACTTCACACTTTCAGTGCAAATATGATGATCTTTAAATGTGCCAAGTTTCATCTTCCTCCTGTGACTCCTTCATGGTCAGGCCCAAGACTTATGTCAATCCCCTAAATTCGTTGGATTACACCAACTGGGGGCTTAAACGTGGTGAAAACCATTGCTTAAATCCTTCACAAAAGGCGGCTGACAAGATATAATGCGTTAACAATTGTTAAGCTCAATGCAACATTATTCGTGACTTCTGGAAATATCTTGTGAAAGCTCCCTTAAGGTAGAAGTGTCATTAATCTTCTATCAATGTCTTTGCCAAGAGTAATCTTGCGCGCATGTAGATATCTTGGAAGACAATATTAGATGCTCTTGAGTTTTGGTCACTGTTGGACTACTACTGCAAAGCAGGGGAGGCAATCCGTGACATTAATAAAGGCAGTGTTGTCGTTGTGTAAATTCACAATATGCTCAAACAGGTTGTTCGGTCCTTTAAAATGTAATCTAGATCCTATTCCTTAGTCTGGCTTGTCTGGCTGTCTTCTTGACGAGTTGAATTTCAAATGCAGTAATGTCACGAGGTGTTCAATTATAAGGCAACATTCGGCCCAGTTCCAAATTGCTCTATATGACAAGGCTCCAATCAGAAATGTACTTTTACATTTCGAATGTCAAGTCAATAACAAGCAGGATGCGTATATTACCCCTTCTCTCACAAAAAATGTCTGCGTAACAAACCGCAAAATAAATGTGTTGTTTACAGTCACCATAAATTGTATGCCAGCTTCCAGCTATTATCGATCATGTTTACACTCACGACTTCGAAATACATCATAGATAATCTCTTTCAAGACGGATAATTATTCTTCCGACATGTCTTGTCCGGAAACGATTATAACAATCGTTTGCCCAGCAAACGTGGTCCGACAGAGACATTCCCAGGGATAAGAAAATCGACTGTGGTCATCCCAAGAATGTTCACTTATTAATCGGCCTCCCCCATGCACGGTCTGGCAGGAAAGAGGGTTACACATTGATGCGTGATGCCATATGATGATGGATGGTATCCGCATGTCTGGTTTTGTGTAGTGTGTAGATGTGTTCAGTCAAAACAATGTTCATACAACAATAACAGGGCAATCCACATAGGACGTCAGTAAACTCACGACGTATAAAGTCAATGAGTCTTGAAACAGCCGTTGACGTTTTTCTTCATTATTTATTGTGGACGCCACAGTGACAAAATGGTTACGCAAATGTGTAGGCACATCAAACAGTCATTATCACAGCAACATTCAATACAGCAATAAACGGTAGACAGCATTACAATGATGAGTCAGATGCATGTTATATTTCAAAGTGCTGTAAATGTAGTCAGGTGAACAACTCCATCCTTTTCTATAACAACCAGGAGATAACCAGATGTATGAGATCAGTTCACTCTCCTTAGTTTGACTTCAGCAAGACAGACACGTCTGCCGAAGTATAAATAATGTCCTCAAGAATATCCTCTAGATAATAAAGGTTTTCCAAACCTAGTTCATTTAACAAAGTAGCAAGTAATGGTCCTTGGTACATGCATCAACCGATGCAGTACAATGCAGCGACATGTGAGCTGGGAAGAACATCTCGTGACGACGACTTTCGGAGACAGGCTATGAATCGAAATCGCTCACGACCCAAAATCGATAGAGTTAATGAAAAAGTCAATTTACCTTGCTTTCATGAAATACACAGAAATATCACGCCTCCCGACATGTGGGAAAACACTAGAGGTATTATCTCGACTAAACGAAATATCCATAAGAGGACTACACATCCCTGACAGAACAAAAATAGCGGAGATCCCCTCTTCAACGAGGCATCTCTTTCGCCATTCCAAATCGCTCACTCCCACTAGTGGTGGGCGGAAACCGATCGACAAACAACAAGACAAGTCATGCGCAGTCCAGCGCAAAAATGACCACAGCTCAAAAGTTAACTGCATTCGATACCAACGCGAGAAGACAAATGCTTACCGAGAAAAGTGACTATAAATTACAAGCAGTTGTTGCCCTTGCGTTATAAAACAGATATTGAAATAAAACGATGTTGCGAGAATTTATCACGCAACATATCACCACCTCCTCCCGATAAAAAAAAATGTGGAACATATTTTTTTTTTTTAAATATCAAAGAGCATGCGATAAGCGGCTCAAAACGCACGAATTATGCGCTGATAATTAACTAAATTGCCAAACATGAGGCTAATTATAGAGTGTCTGGTGAGGATATACCTCAACAGAAAAATAAATATGTCTCAAAAAATATTCACATCGGGGAGGTGTCACCAACACACATCACGTTAGCATGTAAACACAATATACGTATGCAAGTTACTATAATCATCATTAAACAGCATACTCTAATATTGTCTTTAAAAATGGATGTACAAATCTGATAGGAAAATTTAAATAGTACATTCTTTGACATGTAATGACATAAGTACATAGTAAAGTTAAACTACATGACGATCCAGGACATATGCTCTGTATTCCGAGGGTAAGTACACAATCTAGAACTCGTAAGGTAAGTCCTCAGCTCAACAATGACATTCTGAGAAAGTACAAGCAATATAATGCTAATTAATAACTAATATGCTTCATAAGGTACAATACATTATTAATAATTGTGGCTGTTTAGTAAACTAACGGCCCTTATATTAACTACTCAGTCCTCCTCTATCATCTTAAAAAACGAACAGAAGAAGATGACAACAAAGCACGATAGTGTGTACATATAGAGTAAGTACAGATGTGCTAATCTATTGTAGAAATATAGGTGTGTTATGACTCTGTAATATATGGAAATATAGAACAGAAGTATTAGTTGGAGTCATGTGGGCATCTAGACAAAATGTCAGCCATCACATTATCCGCACCACGGATAGCTCGTACCGTGAAGTGAAAAGGTTGAAGAGCTATAGCATATCGAGTGGATCTCGACCTCTTCAAATTCTTAGTCTGAATAGCTGTAAGAGCTTTCTGATCAGTCTCTAGAATGAAATGTGCGCCCAGGAGGAATCTTGGTAGCTTTAGAATTGACCAAACCATCGCTAACAACTCACGGTCTAAAACCGAGTAGTTCCTCTCTGCCGCATTTAGTTTTCTAGAAATGTACATAACAGGATGCAGAGTATTTGCATATTCTTGCATCAGTGCTGCTCCAATCCCAGTGGATGAAGCATCACTCCGAAGAACAAAAGTCCTATCAAGAGTAGGTAATCTTAAGATGGGAGGAGAAGAAAATATATTCTTGATTTGGTCTAGTGAAGATTGGCATTCTTCAGACCAACGGACCAGATTAGGCGAACCTTCTTCAACAATGTTGAGAGAGGTGCCATGATCGAAGATAAATTTGGAATAAATCTCCCATAAAATTGAATTAAACCTAAGAGACTCCTAACTTGTTTCTTCGTTTTAGGAACAGAGATGTTCAGTATTTTGGAAGTATTGTGGTCTTCTGTCTTCAAGAGGCCATGACCAACACGATGACCCAGGAAAGAGATTTCACCAAAACCAACAAAAGCTTTAGAAGGTTTTGCTGTCAAATTATTCTCACGTAGAGTGGACAGTAAGTCATATAACCCTAAATAGTGATCTTCCCAGGTATCACTGAAGAGACAGATGTCATCTAAGTATGCGATGACATCCGAACGATGTGACAGAATTCGACGCATCATGCGACCGAAAGTGGCAGGGGCGTTCATGAGACCAAAAGGCATAACATTCCATTGAAATAGACCCCTAGGTGTAGAAAAAGCAGTAAGAGGTTTGGCATGCTCTGCTAAAGGCACTTGCCAATAACCTTTAGACAAGTCAAGTTTAGTGAAGAATCTAGAATTAGAAAGTCTAATCAGTAGATCTTCTAACAAAGGCATCGGTTCAGCGTCGAACTTTGTGACCTGATTCAATTTGCGATAATCAACGCAAATTCGTATGTTCTTATCCTTCTTCCGGACAATAACCATGGAAGAAGAATATGGTGAAGTCGATGGTTCAATTATATTTAATTGAATCATTTCATCCAATTCCTTTTCCACTTGCGACTGAAAGTGTATAGGAATAGGATACGGCCTAACCCTAATTGGATTATTGTCGGTAAGAATTATGTCATGTTCTATGACATCTGTGTGTCCAGGAATGTCAGTGAGAAACATCCTGAAATGTTTGTAACATCGACGAGACTTGTCGATGTTCGTCACCAGAAAGATTAGGAGAAACAGAAACGCCTTTCCCAGAGTCCGTGGAATGTAATGGAACCACTGGAAGGGGAAGGTTGACATCAGAGAAGGTAGCTTCCTCATCCTGAATGACAGACAGGGATGAATAATGACCGTGAGGTGCAGGAGCATCATCCGTTGCCTGGAAAATAGGCAGCAAATAGTCCGGACGTTCGTGAAATTCCGAAAGCATGTTTATGTGGAAAGTTTTATGCTTTCCATCAATATCGACCACATAGTCAACATCGGAAATCCGAGAGACTATTGCATACGGACCTTTCCATGCAATAAGAAGTCTATTTTCCCTACTGGGGAGTAGGACGAATGCTTTGTCACCTGGACAAAGTTGTCGTAGACATCTATTCTTGTTAGCAAACTGCCTTGCCTTCTCTTTAGCAATTTCTGATGAAGCAGTTGCTAGCTTACATGCCTCAATGATCTTTTGTCTAAGAGCAATGACATACTCATATGAGGATTGAGTTTCATCGCTAATATCATCGGCAGTGATGAGATCGTGTAATAAAGACATAGGGCCGCGTGGACGCGCGCCAAAGACAAAGTTCGAAGGGAGAAAATCCTGTGTGTTCATTAGGGACTTCTCTATAGGCAAAGAGAGCCGCGGGTAAAACCCTGTCCCAATCTTGAGGATGATCTTCAGTTATCTTACCAAGCAAAGTCTTGAGCGTTCTATTCAGACGCTCAACTAAAACCATTAGACTTAGGATGGTAGATACTACTGAGAGATCGTTCAATATGTAAGGTAGACATCACCTGTGACATAGTGTCAGATATGAGTTGAGTGCCATGGTCTGACAATATTTCTCTGGGGAACCCCAAGCGAGAAAATATCAACCAAAGAGCATCTGCGATATCTGTAGTAGATATGCTCTTAAGAGGAATAGCCTCTGGCCAACGTGTGCACATATCGACACATGTAAGGATAAACTGATGTCCTCTGGCCGACTTGACCTTAAAAGGGCCAATAATATCTATGGCCATTTTCTGAAACGGCCGAATAGGAATGTCAGCTGCCTGGATAGGCGCAGCATGTCGTGGTCCTCTAGATTTGACCTCCTGACATACCTTGCATGATCGGCAGTAAATACGAATGTCCTTATTGACAAAAGGCCAAAAGAAAGCCGCAAGGACTCTCGACTTCGTACGGGCAAAACCCATATGTCCAGCACATTGCGAGTCATGAGCATGTTGTAATATTTGGACTCTCATGCTCTTGGGAACAAGAATTTGCGAATGTGCCGACGTAGTCGAATCTTGTACCATACGTACAAGTACGCCGTTTCTCATTGCAATCCAAGATTTCTATTTGTATCCTGATTCGGATCACCTTTCTTCGCAAGAACGAAGAATTTTTTTAAAGAAGGATCTTCTTCTTGCAATTTTATGAAAGAGTCACGAGTAATTACTAAGTGACTATCTTGGCTATCAACTTCATTATCACTATTCAGTGAAGTTTCGGGTGTTTGTAGAGCTTGTGCTCTTGTAACTACTGCATTTGTAGCTTGCATGTTATTATCTTCCCAAGCAGCAATCTGCTGTGGGGTACACTCCCTAACTCCGTGAATACGACCAATAATAAGGTCCGCAATAGGATTAGGTAAGAGACAAGCATGCACATCTCCAGTAAAGAAAGGAGTGGCAATGCGAATTACAGCAGTAGGATATTTTTCTAGAGTGCCGCCAAATGTGACACATTTAATAACCCTTCCTGTAGCACAAGATGGATCTACAAGCGATTGTCTAACACCAATAGTGGTGCATCCGGAATCGAAAAGTAGTGAGACCGGAGTATCATTAACAAGACCCTTATGTAGAATTAAAGAACCCCTCCCGTCATGCGCAACAGCAGCAGGAAGAGCGGGAAGTGGGTGACCACAACTCAAAGTAGTTATGGTACCCGGTTCGAATAAAGTACTGCATTGGGGGCATTTGTTTGCTCTTTCAAAGTCAAAAGCAGAACTAGTGACAGCGTCAAAGTTTTTACTATCAACAACATGATTACAGGCTCCCTCAGTTTCCTGTTGTACAGCATTAGCCTGCTGATATCTCTTTTTTTTGTGTTGAGATCTACCCCGACTATTATTACCTCTGAAGTTATCAGAGTTATTATTATCTCTGCAGTTATTATTGTCTCTATTGTAATTGTTATCCTGGTTCGAATACCAGTTTCCACGATTACTATCATGTTCACATTGATGCGAACATCTATTTGTTTGGTTCTGAGGTCTTCGGCAGGAATAACCTCTATTACCATATCCTCTTTTGAAATGCTTATAATTATTAGGGTGATAGTAACGACCACTATCAGGTTGTCTCCAATTCTTCGAAGAAGAATCACCATGAAAATTGGTTTCCATGATTTTGACAGAAATTACCGCTGCCCTTTCTATCAAAATTTTGTTGGGATCTACGAGCAAAGTTTTGACCATACGGAGCTGCCGAAGCAACTGGTAAACCTTCTTTCACCTTAGAGTTACCCATGGTTATGTGTGGGTGCGCAGTTACGTATTGGCAACAGAAATCTTCCATTTCTTTTATTGTTTTAGGTTTACGTTCATGAAGGAAAGCAAGGAAAGACTCATTGACAGACGACATGACTTTGTCTCTAAGTATTAAGTCCATAAGTCCTTCATAAGTTTTTTTCCGTCTTAGATAGTTCAACCCATCGTGAGAAAGTAATGCGTATTCTTGCAATAAACTCGGAGAATTCAACTCCATTTTCAGGTAACATGTTTTTTTTAAATTGTAGACGATAGCCGTCTTCGTTAAGCTGATATTTCTTTAACAAAGCGGCCCTGACAACCTCATAATTGCTCTTGTCAGGTTCATCCACCATATTTAATATACTTAGAGCTTTACCTGTCAGTATCCCTGATAACTGATAAACATATTTTGCTTTGTCTATGTTATGAGCTGTACATGCTTGTTCAAATCTGTCCAGATAGAACATTATGTCATCACTGGAAGGACTAAATGTTGGTAACTTAATCTTAAAAGTATCATTATTAGCCTTCCCAGAAGATGAACCCTTGTTTGAATCATTACCATTACTCATGCTCGTCAATTTCAATTTCTCCAACTCTAAAGCTAAGAGTTTTTCTTCATGTTCCATTTTTGCTTTCCTCTCATCAGACTCTCTTTGTAACTTCCTTTCTTCAGCTTGAGCCTGCATTTGAAGTCTTTCATTTTCAGCTTCTTTTTCAAGTCTTTTATTTTCAGCTTCTTTTTCAAGTCTTTTATTCTCAGCCTCTAGCTGTAGCTTTCTTTCCTCAGCTTCTGATTCCCTTTTTTGTTTTTCCATTTCCATTTGGAATCTCTTTTCATCCACCTGCATCTGCAGTTTCTTTTGTTCCGCTTCCATCTGCAGTTTCTTTTGTTCAGCTTCCATTGCTTTATCATATCGAGCAGTTGCAAATTCTTCTAACTTATCACCAGTCTTGCCAAGCAATTTACCCTGCTCAATAAAGTGCTCAAATGTAGACATGTTGTCTAACATATGAGTCCAAAACCTGAAATAATTAACTAATTTATTTCAAACCTAAGTGTAACAAGTCTTAATTAAGCACTTGTATATTCACATCACCTTATATTATCCCAGTCTCTGTGGGAAACAAGTCTCCAATCAAAGAACTTGTATATGAAATATCAGCACTCAAATCTTGATCATAAGTGCACTTCTCATTCAATAGTGCACGACACTATTCATCATTCATTTATCATCAGTATAGTAGTAACAGTGCATTAGCATAGCCCATTAACTAATTACTATAACTGTAAACAATGACTATGTAAACACATGCAGAATGTAAACATTGAAAATGTAAACAATACAAACAATGTAAACAATAACAATGTAAACAATAACAAAGATCAGCAACAATACAAAAACTTTCGCAGAAATCAACTAAAAATAAAGCAGAAATTAATGAAATATCACAAAAAATGTGACGATATCTGCGATAGAATTAAACAAAATACATGACACCACAGTGTATAAACAAAAATGTTGTATGAAACTAAATTATAGACAAGAGTAGGCTAACAAATACAAACAAATCACAACAAAACTAAAGAATGTGAAATAATAACGAAAACAATATTAAAACATGTCATCACAGCTAACATAAATAGCAACAGAAGTCGCTTAGCAAATTCCAGTATCGGAAATTTGCAAACCCTACAGAAAACGCTCACAATAGACGACCTCTATGACGTGGCATAATCTAACGGAGACACCACCCAACCGAGAACCCGCTGAAATATAAACATATAAATATACAAATAACATATAGACATATAACATATAGAATGAGATGATACACAGAAGACTCAGCAGAAGTATAAGGGCACAGTTTACATACAAACAGGCCACTTAACTTATAGGCTTCCAATCGTCGAACAGCAGAAAAAAACGGATGTCAATCAACGTCCTAAAGAGCGAAGCTCCAACGATGATGGCACATCTGAACTGCTTCCACTGCTAACACGATGGTACAAGAGCTTCTGACATACTGTGTGTTGAGTTGTTTCGGCACTTGACCTTCTAATCCAAAAGTAAGTTGATGGAAATCGGTACTTGGCCTTCTTCAGAAAACAACCCGTTTCAACCGGCACTTGACCTTCTCAAAAAACGACAGCACTGGAACCTTGACAGCAGCAACTTGCTTGACTTGCGTAAAAGATAACAGCAGTCCGAGTTATCCGGCAACATGTAACAACGCCGGGTACTGTCAAATTCGTGTTTCCGTCAAAAAAATTGAAATTTTGACTTTTACCGGGCAACGCCGAGTACTTTGAAAATTTTGAAGATGTTGACTGTATTGAAGAATGTTAATTTCTTGAAGGATGCTGATGAATTCTTGTTGAAAATGAAGTGGGTAAGGGACCCCGTGTTTGCTAGTACCAGAATCAAACCAGCTTATGGCCACCAAATGATGCGTGATGCCATATGATGATGGATGGTATCCGCATGTCTGGTTTTGTGTAGTGTGTAGATGTGTTCAGTCAAAACAATGTTCATACAACAATAACAGGGCAATCCACATAGGACGTCAGTAAACTCACGACGTATAAAGTCAATGAGTCTTGAAACAACCGTTGACGTTTTTCTTCATTATTTATTGTGGACGCCACAGTGACAAAATGGTTACGCAAATGTGTAGGCACATCAAACAGTCATTATCACAGCAACATTCAATACAGCAATAAACGGTAGACAGCATTACAATGATGAGTCAGATGCATGTTATATTTCAAAGTGCTGTAAATGTAGTCAGGTGAACAACTCCATCCTTTTCTATAACAGCCAGGAGATAACCAGATGTATGAGATCAGTTCACTCTCCTTAGTTTGACTTCAGCAAGACAGACACGTCTGCCGAAGTATAAATAATGTCCTCAAGAATATCCTCTAGATAATAAAGGTTTTCTAAACCTAGTTCATTTAACAAAGTAGCAAGTAATGGTCCTTGGTACATGCATCAACCGATGCAGTACAATGCAGCGACATGTGAGCTGGGAAAGAACATCTCGTGACGACGACTTTCGGAGACAGGCTATGAATCGAAATCGCTCACGACCCAAAATCGATAGAGTTAATGAAAAAGTCAATTTACCTTGCTTTCATGAAATACACAGAAATATCACGCCTCCCGACATGTGGGAAAACACTAGAGGTATTATCTCGACTAAACGAAATATCCATAAGAGGACTACACATCCCTGACAGAACAAAAATAGCGGAGATCCCCTCTTCAACGAGGCATCTCTTTCGCCATTCCAAATCGCTCACTCCCACTAGTGGTGGGCGGAAACCGATCGACAAACAACAAGACAAGTCATGCGCAGTCCATTAATAAGCCACACTCTTCTCTACCGATCCCAGAAGTCAATATGGGTTCAAACGAAAGAATTGACCCTAATCAGCAAAATGATGGTTGCTAAGTCTCGACATAACAAGAATTGAGGTAGGGAGTGTAAACAACGAATCGAAAACACCAAACAATGTCAGAGGTGGGGAAAAACTAAATTGAAAATCAGAGAATTAATTATAGGATAGCACAGGTAAATGTGACGTTCGAAGTTATTCTGTCACAACACCGGTGTTGGCACAGCACGGGAAGTAGCTGAGATAGGTTATAAGCATTTTGCCCAATTGGCATGGTCGTATCCCGAAAGATACCTTCTACGGACAACTGGCAGATGGCAAAAGAACAGTTGGGCAGCCGTAGCTGAGGTTCAAAGATGTGTGCAAGAGAGATATGAGGGCACTGGACATAAATCCAGCAACGTGGGAGGATGAAGCTGCCGATCGCACCATGTGGCGATGCACTGTACGGCACCACCTCAGATTTGATGAAAAGAAGCTCTCACAACAAGCAGAAGAGAGGAGAAAACGTCGAAAAGAACACCAGAAAATAAGCAGCTGAGGACTGTCAACTCAGGGGCGCATTCCCAGAGTCAGTTATGGCTGAAGGGGCTTTTATTATTATTATTATTATTATTATTAGTTGCTGATAGCTTTGTCATATTGGGTAATTGTGAGCTGCCTGAGAACTGACGGTAACTGTGAAATGTTTTTAGTGTGGTACATACAAGTAGACAGTGTAAGAGATGTTATTAGACAGAGTTTATTGTGAGTGCACCCAATGTTGTGAGTTCGGGTGACGGGTCAGTAGATAAGCGTGAACTGAGAAAGGGTCAGTTATGGAGAGAAAAGGGTGTGTGAGTTGAACCAGGCAGTTGGAAGGGCAGGTTAATTTTCGGTAGTTCGTTCCTACTGTGTAGTTTGGTGTCGTTTTGAGTTGATAGTTGAGTCAATGCTGTCCCGATTATGACACATTATTCTGACGTATTTTTGTTGAATTAAAACGTATCCAGTCCAGCTTTTGTGTGATAGTGGAGTGTTTTTCCATCAGTTGATGTATGACTTTATGAAGCTAAATAACAGCCCACTGTGCCATTGTAATGTGGATATATTCTACAAGGTATAGTGTTGGAGTCATGAAACACGGAGTTATGTAATTTGAAGTAATTCAAATATATGTGAACTGTGCAGTCAATGTGTTGTGAGCATAGATGTGGTAGTCGTCATTCTAGATTACGTAGACAAAGTCATGGCCCTTTCTGACGTATGATCGTATAATTGGGTCGTGACACCTACCCAGAGAAGTGTTAGAGTGGCTAAGAGGTATGGCGTCTGCCTCGAATTCCTGAGGTAACGAGTTCGATTCTCAGTAGAGGGATTATAATTTATGGAAATTGTTTTTAGAACCAGTGGTCCAAATGATGCCTAGCCTTCTTGGCTAAGGGCGACAAAATAGGAGGTTCCGTGTACAAGCTGAGCACGTAAAAATCCCTTGGCAGTTCGAAACCGTAAAGAGTAGGCCATAGGGCAGCTGTCGTGGCAAAATTAAAAAAAATTAGAAACCTACCCACCAAACAAACACTATTTATAGAATCTGCGAGTCCTATATACAGATTACGGGATTATCCCGGTTATAAGAAGTTCGTGCACTGTGCTGAGATCCTCCTTGTGTGATCTGCGGGTGAAGATCAGCACTGCTGGGGTTGTCCGCGTGCAATAAAGATAGTCCTTAAAACAACAACCAACCCAAACCTACCCAGAATTTTGTAAAAAGCGACTAATGAGTGTTGAACATTAGGCCGACTTCCCCGTCGTGTATAATCTTTAACCCACAAAAACTTTAAACACAATGTGTTTTTTTTTTCCGTCTGTTATTTTGCTGTTATACCCTGTTCAACCAAAACACTTTGAAGGGTTAAAAACGGTTATATTGGGGTATATAGGGTGTTAACGTCTTCGCTGGTAACACGTTCCTAGACTTGGAAATGACTGGTCCTGAAAAGAACCACTAGCTGCCTGTTAGGTCCCTACTCGTTGTCTTTTTCGGCTGTGTGTTGATCATGACTGTCTTTATTATATTTGGTAGGAGTTCCTTTAGGGTTTCGGTAATTATTTCGTCTTCCGCCTCTTTGCTTCTTTCTCTTCCTTGATTGATTTTTGGTAGGCGTTCCTCTAGGGTTTCGGTAATTATTTTGTCTTTAGTTTCTATGCTTCTTTCTCTTCCTTGATTGCTTTTTGTTACGATATCCTCGATGGTCCTTCTCTCTGTTTCAATTCTTTTGAGAACTTCTGCGTTCTCTTCCTTTAGCTCTGCGAGTTTAGCGATGTCGACATCTATTTGGTGTTGAATGGATTTCATGTCCTGTAACATTGCCTGAGCCCTCTGTTAGGCTCCTATTGTTTCGTCTCTTATGGTATCTGTGTCTTTGTTGTGCTGTTGTGATAGTTTCAACCCAGGTTCTGTATTTGTGTAGCTATTTGTTACGTCTTGATCCTTGTGTATTTACTCGATTAAACAAATGATGATCGTAACTTGTCCCTGTCTTATGTACGTTGGCTGTAATTGTATGCGCCGTACATTTGTGGCCTACCTTGCTCTTGTGACTGCTAAATGAGATTAAATTATCAGACAACAACAATGCCTGGAATGGCTTGACGACACAGAGCTGACAACACAAGTTCTTTATTTGTTGTCCAGGAACATATTCACAAATTGGCTACCTACGAGCCTGATTATAAATAAATATAACATATGAGACTTCATTGCTGACACTTCTACATCACGTAATGCACTGGTCAGGAACTATTTTGATTAACTTGTGATCTCTGCTGTCTACTTTGTTTTCTGTCTACCCATCACTACTACTCATCACTACTTACTAATGGGCTGTTCTCAATCTATTAAATTTGGCTTCGAAGTACTGTCTGGGTCACCACCAGTGTTGGAAACTTATTCTTAGCCATCAAACTGTTCTTTGTAACAACTGCCTACACGTCCGACACTGGACCACTGTTCTAACATTTGTCCTTGACTATCTGTACTTGGTTAATTATACGAGAGTTTACATACCAGAATAAACTGCTGGCGACATACTTGACCACAGCTCGTCATGAAACTTATTTTGTCGTAAACCATCTTGTGTCTGTCTTCTTTTCTTCTGCAAACTGCAGCAGTACCACAAACAACATGGTACCTGAGCTGTCCACTAATTTTATAGATGGTCGTTACGGTTAGTCTAGCCCTAACCTGTTCTCAGCTGACGACCAGTGAAGAGTGATCCCAAATCTTCAGTCAGCGGACGGACTTCTCGTGTCACACTGATGACGTATAACTAAGTCCCGCTACTCAATAATTATCCCTTCTTATTCCTATGTCAGTTATCTCCTATTCCTATCACACTGTCTGTTCTTCTCGAATTTGAGTTTTTGTTTCATGTCTCGCACCTCTGTGGTAAGTTTTATTAATTGGGTTCTTGTGTGCTGTTCCTGTTTAGCAGTGCCGCCTGAAGCCACTCGGTGTCTTGCTTCTCTGAAGGAAAAGTTTTTGGTTACAGATTCCTTCAGTATGGCCTTTGTCTCATAGAAGATCGGACAGCCACGGTATCTTTCCTCGTGGTTCCCGAGACAGTTTGCGCAGTTTCTGTTGGAGTTGCTCACTTTATAGTTGGTATCCTTTTTCGCGTGAGGACTTTCATAGTAAGAGTGACTTCTTGCACAGTACCGACAAACTGTCTCTCTCCTGCAAGTTTTTTTAGTGTGCGAAAATTGCTGGCAGTTTGAGCACTGCGGAACAGGAGGGATGTATTCTTCTGTTTTTCGACATCTATCGTCTAGGTTTAGTTGACTTGGCCTTGAAGTCCCTTCAATAGTTAGGATAACTAGGTTTGTGTCCTTGTCTCACGTCTTCAGTCTTTCAACTTGTCTTATTTTGACATTCTTGATTTCTGTTTGCAGGTGGCTGTGGACTTCTTGTGTAGACAAATTGTTGTCGACCCCTCTTACAACTATCTTTTTAGTCTTCTTGTAGATCTCCACAGTAACTTTAATCTGGTGGGGCAGCTGGACTTCTTTGTGTCCGGACTCTAGTTCGACCATCAGTTCTTTTGTCTTCTCCGTGTTATTTAGAGCTATTATAACTCCGTTTTCTTGCCTTGTAATTCTAGTTATACTCCTCCTGCCCATTATTGCCTCGAGGATAACGATCACTTTATCGTCG
Source organism: Oreohelix idahoensis (assembly GCA_024509875.1). Lineage (NCBI taxonomy): Eukaryota > Metazoa > Mollusca > Gastropoda > Stylommatophora > Oreohelicidae > Oreohelix > Oreohelix idahoensis. Next base: position 163,310 of record JAMPIV010008502.1, on the reverse strand, counting down.
GGTAGGGCCCTGAGCGAGGCCTCACTTCTCGACATCTGAGTGATCTTAATGATCCTCTCCTATAGTGCCTCGTGAGAAACGGCATTTCTTTGCTTGCGAAGCTGGCACGTTCCGCCTGCCGTCTCCGTTTAAGCGTATGGTCTGCGGGACGGATTCACGTTCTGGCTCGTCTGAATCTGGTCTAGTTTCACCGAAGCTGACCGGTCACTGCATGTTGGAGACTCGACTATGACATCTTGTTTTGGCCGTGGATTTATTTTGTCGGGCTTTAGAGCATTGTTACCCTCTGTCGGCGAAGTTTTTTTGGCCATATTTTGCAGATGTTGCCTGGTCACTGCTCGATGGAGCAGTCAGGCGAGCCTGGTTATCCTCTGCCTTAAATGCACTGGGTTGCTCATCGGTCATAGTGTTAATGGTTGCGTTGTTCGGCTTCTGAGAAGGAGCCCGACGCGAGTATTTGGGGCAGTCGTGCTCCCCGGCTGACTGTCTTTGTAGATTCATGTTTGCTGTCAAGTGTTGGCGGGCTCCTATAAATTTTCCTCTTATTTGCTTGTGGGTTGGTACGAACCATTTTAGTATATTGCGATCATACGAAGATAGTAATGTCCTCTCTGTTGATGGGTTGATATCGAAGAATGTGACGAACGAAACACAGTATGACCGGGGGCTTGGGACTTTAAGAATGAGAGAGAGTGCAGAAAAATGGGTTCAGAAAGTTGAAAAGGGTTGTTAATAGACTATAGGTTTCTGCGGGCGACTTATGTCGCCCGCAGCGTGCTAAAAGGAGTGAAATAAGCAGAAGAGTGTTTTGAGGGAAGGGAGATAACTCTGTGGGTCCCCTTTTGGGAGATGTAGCTTGGTGTTTTGGGATTAGTATATCAGATGAGTTCTGAATTATTGTGGGACTGATTTGCGTGGTAATGTTTTGTTAGTGAGATTAAAGAAGATTGTATGGGTTTTGAGTCTAATCAGCAAAGGGAGATGACTTTTAAATTACGTCCCTCGAAAGGTTTTGATGAGCGAGCGAAAATAAACACGCACGACAAAGTGTTGCGAGGGTGAACACATTTTTTTTAAGCAGAGAACGGGAGGAATGTGGAATCGGGAGAAAGATTAAGGCAATCTGATTTTAAAACGCGCTTAGCGTAGGTTAGCATGTTTCCTATGTATGTAAATTGTGTACTGGCGAGCGATGATTTGATAGTTCCGATTTCTGGCAAACAAGCTACTGAAGGTGGTTGGTTGATGTGGTTACAGTATTGTATCAAACTATTTTTGCCGAACCAACAAGACGCTCAAACGTCACCTTTAATAGATGATAGATAAAGACAAGAAATACAATGTCGCCAGTTCAAGGCTGTGTTAACAATGTTGTCAAGACTACAAGACGAACAGGGACTACAGGACGAACAGGTATGTTGTGTTAGATGCAAGGACAATAGACAGTAGCTAGGGGCAGCGTAGAACAAGTGACTATTGATACAAATATACAGCCCTGGTGGTTAGACCAGTCTTATATCAAAGATACAACCATTAGTTCACCAGTCCTACGGGCCTTATCAAGGGTTAGGAAAACCAGAAGAACAGAGCAGTGAATGAGCTAGACATCTTAGAGACAGCGTTAGATCATAAGAGAAGAAAAATGATAGAGCGAGAGAAGATTTATTTCACAAAGTTGCCTAAGAACATTTTATGTATTATGAGATGGCAGGGCTCTGTGGAAGGTTGGGCATGAATTATGATTTCAACGGATTTAATGACTAGCTGTAAATAAACATCATCTTTGTTGTTACCGCTGTTTGAGGTGAGTACTTTTCGCCAGATGTTCTCCATCCCAACATCTGTATGTCGTGTGATGTTATATCGTCAAGATTGGTTTTAACATAGCATCATCAACACCTAGCTGCCTACTGTCGGGTAGTGAGATGAGTCCCACTATACGACAAGTACCATCAACACTAACATCATCCGCTGTAACGGCCACAACAACAATACGGACAAGCCAACTAATGACAACAATTCAGCTCAGTTATTCAAGGCATTACATCCTTGGGATTTCCTGGAAAGACAAAGTGACGAATGTAGAGTTGACCTTGTATTATTGTTATTCAAGGCAGAAGTAGGTTCTCTGGTAAAGAGGTGTATGACGCAGCCCAGAGAAAGCCGAACGCAAATGGTTTGCTAACTCACTTTTTTTCTTCGAGAAAAATCTTCACTTTTCACATCTGAAATGAACGTACATTAAACGAACAAGGGAAACACGCAAAAGAAGATAAGTGGGGGCAGAACTGAAATGGCTCAGGAAGACACGAGAAGACCATGAAATGATGTCACGAGCCAGAAGACCTTAGATTTTGTTTGTTTAAGGTTTTTGCTTATTGGGGAGCTGACGGAAAATTAAAGAAGTAATTAATTCTTTAATTAATTAAACTTCCACTGTTATCTTCTTTCTAAATCCGCTTTCGTGTTTACTTTCTAAACTTATGTTCTTGTATCTTGTATTTTATGTCTTTTAAATGGTTATTTCTATTGCTACGTTACTGTTTCATTTACTATCGATTGACCAGGAAAAGTATACAAACAAATTAGTTTTTATTGCATAGATATGTCACTATATTGGCGTAAAAAGTGGGTTATATTGTTCTATAGTGAGGTCATTTGATATGGATAATGGAGAGATACTAACGACACTGCAATCTATAAATTAACAAGGGTAAGACTGTTGGAATTTGGCATCAAACTTAAGACTAGCAGGGATGGGCGTATGAGAGGATGCATCAGGCGTTTTTACAACAATCAGGCGTTTTTACAACCATCAGGCGTTTTTACAACCATCGCGTTTTAGGAACCATCCGCATTCATACCCTTTAGTATTTGCTGCAATAATAAGTTTTAACTCAGTGCAGTGGTGTCGATTCTGAACAAAGATAACAATTACAGGTAAATTTTCTCCTCCTTTCTTTCCATGAATCTTCCATTCCTTATATCATATCTTTCTATTCTTTTCTTTCTTTCGTTATTTCTGTCTCTCCCATCTGTTTGTCCCTCTTTCTTAGTTGTATCCTATCTAACTCAGGAAAGCTCAGATTAAAATAGTTATCAAAATTATACATTTAACTCGTTTTGTAGATGCGACCTATATTTTCTTCATCACACGCTTAACCGTGGGTGGCCGGCACGCGCCAGGAACGCAGCTTAGAAGAAGGTGGAGTCACACTTTGTTAACCTGTCTTCGTACGTCAATGTAATTTGTCACAAAAGAAACTTTGAACTTTGGCACGAGAAGGGGAAACAACTTGAATGTTTGTCAAAGGTACTTCAAGTTCTCTGTCCTTTCCAGGCTTCCAGAAAAATCTTATATCTCATGTCAGATACTGCCTAAGGGGAGTGAAGTGTTAGAGACTTCACCCTACTAGGTCCAGCATCGTGAGGTGGGGTGACCAGTTTCCTTCCTCCCTGCCTTGTCCTTCCCTAACTCAAAGTCAGGTAACCATTTACAGCTGGGTAGACTGAAGCGTGTCGGTATCGTGGTTTGAACCCGGCAATTTTTGCCGCAAGAAACCAGCGCTCAAACCACTCTATTTCTAATTTAGAGTAGGATCATTTATTTCATTCTTCTCTCCGTTAAGCATCAGAACTATCAATTCTAATAGCAAGTCAGTCCTATTGTATGGCAGTGAAATATGGAGAGCAATAAAAACAACCAAGAAGGAATAGACTTTCATAAATAAATGCCTGAGTAGAATAGATGAATTAAAATGTTATGATAAAGTCACTAATGTACAACTGATGACAAGGTCACTAATGTAGAACTGATGACAAGGTCACTAATATAGAACTGATGACAAGATCACTAATGTAGAACTGATGACAAGGTCACTAATGTAGAACTGATGACAAGATCACTAATGTAGAACTGATGACATGATCACTAATGTAGAACTGATGACAAGATCACTAATGTGGAACTGATGACATGATCACTAATGTAGAACTGATGACATGATCACTAATGTAGAACTGATGACATTTTCACTAATGTAGAACGGATGACAAGATCACTAATGTAGAACGGGTGACAAGATCACTAATGTGGAACTGATGACAAGATCAGTAATGTGGAAATGATGACAAAATCACTAATGTGGAACTGATGACAAGACTGATGACAAGATCACTAATGTGAAACTGATGACAGGATCACTAATGTGGAACTGATGACAAGATCAGTAATGTAGAACGGATGACAAGATCACTAATGTAGAACGGATGACAAGATCACTAATGTGGAACTGATGACAAGATCAGTAATGTGGAACTGATGACAAAATCACTAATGTGGAACTGATGACAAGATTACTAATGTGGAACTGATGAAAAGATCAGTAATGTGGAACTGATGACAAGGTCACTAATGTGAAACTGATGACAGGATCAGTAATGTGGAACTGATGACAAGATCACTAATGTGAAACTAATGACAAGATCACTAATGTGGAACTGATGACAAGAACCAGACAAGTGCCAGTGGAACAAGAGATGAGAAGAAGACGCTGGCGATGGATAGGACACATACTGAGGAAACATGTTGATAGCATTACATGGCAGTCCTTGTTCTGGAATCTCCTGGCTAAGGGAGAAAGACGGAGAACAGATAGAGAAGAATCCCGAAGACAGACATGAAGGGGATGATGAGCACTTGAGCTGATGGCACAGGACAAAAGAACTTGGCATTAGTTTGTTGAAGGCCTATGCTCCTTGGTGAGCTAAAGAGTGTTGATATATATCTCTCTAAAGTCAAATTTATTAATGTAATTCTTTCACAAAAGCTTCTTAAGTTCATTCTGACACATCTCTAAGAATTCAAGAGACCGAGGAATGAACTACTTTAAGAGGAAAATATATTTTTTTCTAAGATGTCATTTATCTGTTTTGGGCAATTTTCCATGTCGAGATGACCTGCCGAGCAATTTTAAAACACAGGAACTCAAGTCGGTGTACAGGATGCGAGGTTCTTCGAGAGGTGTGATATTTTTTAGGCCTCAAACGGCTCCTGGGTTGATCCAGCCCCAAATGGGTACCAGAGCAACTCTGGGAAGGTTAAGGCGACCGGCGTGATGCTGACCACATCACCCCTAGTGTGCCGACGGTCGAGAAATTATGAGCCTAACACCATATTCCCTATATGCCTCAATGGTCATTGATAAAGCTTGTTTCTTGCACCAGATTGATATGGACTGATTTTTGTGATATAGCTCGTCCAGTCACAATGTTCTGTAAATGGGTCAGGTTACCGACTGTTGGGGCCCTGACAAGGTGTACTGTTAGGTGCGTATATTCTGATGCAATGAGTGAGTGTAAACATCAATAATGACAAACGCGAATGGATGACAGTTCGACAGGTGCACAGGACACTCACTCCAATCACAGGTGGAAGTCAAGGATGGCTGGACTACTGTGGTCGTTTCATACTGTTTAATAGGACGCACACACTTAGACAGTACGTGTATAGTTACAGGAACACAGGTCGACATAAATAGCATATCGTTGATCAATGGTCTACCATCTTAAGTTAGCATTCATGTTGAAGAACATTACAACGGAACATCTGTAGACAAGCACTTAGATTTCCACTGTTTATCAATATAATCATCAGGCCTTACTGACCGAGCGTGTCAGTTAATAAATACTGTTCAAGCATGACTCCTAGACAGAACCTCTTTTCTAGCGAAGATTCCTTTAGGTAAAGTTCAGCAAATCTATCTAAAGACAATGTTAACCCACCAGTATTGGGTTTTCTTTATAACTGTGATCTCTTAATCATCACCTGATAATAAGGGGCATCCCCGTTCTCTGATTGATGATCGACAAAAAATTAGGATCCAAAATGGCTTCTGGTTCCCTCTTGAGCATCGCTCACTATACGGATGTATAGCAAATCTTCAATAGAAGCTTTGTTCATAAACACAAATGTTTCTACAAGAATCAGCATATTCTTTCATTATCACTGCTGCATACAATCATATTCAGTGCTGCTAGGTAACATGTCATCCCGACATATTTATATATATAATCATAATGTAGCCGTCTGCCCAGCTAAGCCTAGGACGAAAAAGTTCAGCAAAATGTTCCTTTTTTCTGGGCATGGGAAATACACTAGCAGAACACATACGCCCCTCTCCTTGCGTTATAGAATAAACACTGGGGACTAGTAGACTTAATAAACATATCAGAAATCATATTCTTCCCCATAACAAATCACAGAGATCAACAGGCTGAGGACTCGTCTTCGACATGGCTTTCGCCAGGCATTCCACCATCACGGAAGACCCTTTTTTTTCTCGGCATGCGCAGAAGCTCCCTGACCCCAAAATTCAGTACAAGGAAAAATAGTTCCACTTAGACATACCAAGATATCACGACATAAGACCGAATTGTCTGAAATAGACACAGAGTAAACATAGACTCGGATCATAAACATTCCTGTATAAACCTAAGCAAGAACAATCTGTTTTCTGGCCCAACAAGGCACAGACTAACGAAATCCAGATTCATACGCCAAATTCGATCTCCAGGAGAGATAACCCATATAACAAACGTATCAATCAATCATGGGTGATATATCTTTGGCCAGGAAAGCATCCTGATTCTAAAAACAAATACCTTCCCTCCGACAGATAAATATTATAATAAATATATACATTGTCACCAGTAATCTGTTAGTAACAGTCGTGTAACGGGATCGTTATTTTTCCTTTTTATATTCCCTCTACTGGGAATCAAACTCGGTACCTTTAGAATTCGACGCGGACGCCATACTTCTTAAGAGAGGAAGTGCAGAACTGATAAGGATGAAACGAGAAAATTTAACATTTGAATCTGAATTTACGAAACTCAAATTTTCTGCATTTTGTCCTCATAATCTATCATTCTGTCGAAAAGCAGCAGCTGGGAGACTTTTTCAGGCCATAAATCGAGGATTCCTCAGCAAGAGAGAGGTTAGTAAGAAAACGAAGATGGCTGTATACCGCTCCACCTATGTCCCAGTCTTGACATATGGATGCGAGTCATGGGCAATGACTATAACCCACAAAAGCCAGATCCAAACCTCAGAAATGAGGTATCTGAGGAAGGTGGTTGAAGTAACAAGAAAAGACATGGTCCGCAACCAAACGATACGTCAAGGCCTAAAATCCCACCCCCTGCAGACCCAAGTAGAACAATCCCAACTAAGATGGTTTGGCCATGTCTGCAGAATGGGAGAAGATCGGCTACCATGACAAGCATGGGAAACAAAGAGCCAGGGATCCAGACCCCCAGGACGACCCAGAGTCCACTGGGAGGACAACATTAGACAATCTTTGAAGGACCGAGGACTAGAATGGAACCAGACCAGGAGGAAGATAGCCGATAGGATAGTCTGGCGCTCTCTCTTCCAAACCTCTACACCTTACGGTAGAAGGGGAACAACTAAGTAAGTAATTTGTCATTCTGCATTTTTTGCTAGAATGGATAGGACACATATTGATGAACCTTGTTGATAGCAGTTCAAGACAGTTCGTGTTCTGGAATCACCATAGTAAGAGAGGTTCGGGGAAACCAACGATCACGTGGACAAAGATCACGTGGACAAAGATCACGTGGACAAAGATCACGTGGAGAAGAGAACTGGAGACAGACGTAAAGCGGATGAAGAAGACGTGGAAAAACCTTGAGCAGACGGCACGTGACAGGAAGTCGTGGCATACAATTGTTGAAGACTTATGCTACTTTACGAGTTGAAAGGTCATGAATGAATAACTTTAAATTTAGAGTTAAAACCAAATCAGAGTTTAAATTTTATATGCTCTGGCGGGTTTTCTCACCTGATTTGCACTAGTGGTCCAATAATGACCAAACTCGAGTTGAAGGAATTTATTTTAGAAAGGCAACTACATTTGCTCAAGATTAATCTTGGCAGAGATGTAAATAGAAGGTTGTTGCTTCTTTTTCAAGGAATCTCGCAGGGATTTTTAGAATGTCAAGTAAAACAAATGAGTCATCTAAGTTTATTATAAACTTTGTGTTCCGCCTACTTCTGTGAGAAATATATGTTTTGACTCGTATTTTATGAGCCACAAGCAGAAGGTGATTCGCAAAATATTAATTTAATAATTATTTGCCTCTCTCGCTCTCTCTCTCTCTCTCTCTCTCTCTCTCTCTCTCTCTACCAGGGTATCAAAAACATCATCCACAACAATTGACAACATCTACTTCATCTGTGCAGAAAACATTATAGAATGCTCTGCTCCTACTGTCGCGATGAGTGACCACTATCCTATATGTTGCACGTGGTCAAATAATAAATATAAAGCTCCCAGAAATAAACATATAAGTATTAAATTTAGAAGTTTCAAAAACTTCATCCAAGAACTATGTTTATATGATTTGCGAGCTGCACCTCTAGCCAGTCTTTACCAGCTTTCTGATCCCGATGACGTCATTGCTCATTGGACACGTATCTTTCATTGTGTGTTTGATAACCACGCACCAGCTAAAGAAGTTCGTGTGAAACGACAGATAAAATCTCCTTGGATCACACCAGCAGTGCTAGAAGCCATGAGGCAACGAGATCGAGCTCACAAAAATAAAGATTTTAACACATATAGAGCACAATGAAACAAGGTGTAATATTTAATACGAAGAGAAAAGAAAACATAAGAAAACATACTTTAAAAACTTAGTTTAGAACAAAACAAACAGTAAAGATATGTGGAAAGCAATCAACACTTTAGTAAACAAAGAACATTCGCTACACTCGTTAACCCTCAATACCTCATTTACTTGTACAGACTTCAGCAATTACTTTCAGGCAGAAATAACCAGTCTTAAATCTACGATACCAGATTCCCCTTGTGACCTAGGCCTACTGTCAGCATTCTGTGAGAACGAATGCACCAACACAATCCCATCCAACATTCCGTTTATGACAGTTAATGAAATGTATAACTATCTTTTGTCAATAGTGAAACGTCGAAAGCTTGCCTGGTTTGGGCATGTAACTCGTCATGACTCCCTTTCGAAAACGATCCTTCAGGGAACAGTCGAAGGTAAACGGAGAAGAGGAAGGCAGAGAAAATCCTTGGCTGATAACATCAAAGAATGGGCAGGACACGGTTTTTCCACACTTGTACGCATTGCTGAAGATAGAGAGCAGTGGAGGACCCTGTCTGCTGATGCTTCCACCATGGCACCCCTACGACCCATGACGGGTTACGGGCTGAGATGATGATGATAACTATCTTCTAGGCCTTAAAGAGAATAACTCATCAGGACTTGACGGAATCAGTAATCGAATACTGCGCTATGCTGCGCCAGTTATTAGCGATTCAATAACATACATATACAATCTATGTATTGCAAAGAGTTATTTTCCGTCGCACGTTAAAGTCGCTAAGTGTCGTAGATTTTAGATAGGTATTTAAGACATATTTTGGTCCCGTCTGAAAACAATTGAAAAAGGTGGTAGCTCAGTGAGAGGTAAGGTAAAGAAATAGATTTCAAGAGTGAAATGGTGAAAGGTAGAGTCTGTCCCTGGATTTAAAAGATACTCTAGTCCAGCCTATCTCTATCACAGAAATGTGTTGATCAGACAGTATATCTCTCTCTATATATATTAATATATATATCAACCACTCACACACACACAGATAAGTGACGACAATTAGACGCACAAACGTGAAACTATATTAATGGAATAGGGATATCGGGACGAGCTGACCGACACAGGTAATTAAGTTTTTATGTTACTTTTATTTACCATAAAGAAACTTCACAACAGTTATTATCAAAATATCAAAATATAAAAATCATAGGTGACAGAATTAATAAAGGAATAGACACATAAGCGCAATCACCTCTGTTGAGACAAGTTCCCACAAGAAGAAGTTACTTAACCCCCAAAATTTCAAAAGATTAGCAATAGCACTATGGTAAATAATTTGACTATACTGTAAAGAACAGAGTTTCTAGTATTCACTTCTTTTATTGTTGTTGCGGCCCCGTCTTCTATTTCAGTGGTCGTTGTGGAAAGCCACCGTTCTCATTGATTCAATAAGCTTCTTAGTTCTGGTCATTTGATTCATTAATTCTTGATCGTGCTATTGTTGGAATAGTTACGCGAATGTGAGTTAATACTTTCTGTCTGTCACAAGGTTTGAACTCAGTATCATAATTGTTGAATTTGTAACTTCAATGAACGTGATAAGTCTCTTCTCGAGTCCACACAATTTTTAATATACATTTCAAACAGTAGACAGTCCATGGAGGTTGATTATGAAAACATTATATATTAGAATTGAATCATACATCATAAATGCTATCCATGCATTATAGTCCTGGTCCAATAATATGCAACACTATAGTCAGAACGTCGTAACTATATGTACGCGCGGTTGGGACATCCAACGGCCGACAATGAGATTAGACGTCTGGCGATATAAAACGAATGTGGACCATAATTTCATCCTTCCTTGACTTTAGTTAAAATTACTAACCTCGATACATTCCTCTCTTCATAAGAATATCGGACTGACCCATGTCCGTACTGCAATAACATATGTGCGGCAATATCATGCCTACCACTGGAAGGATTATAGGACACGTCTTATCCGTTTGACGGTCATCTAAGAAAAGGGTGTGGTAACCTAGTCACGGTGCGTGACATACCAACGCATACACGTCATAATCAATCGTGTGTATCGCGTACACTAACTAACAATTATTTACATTATATTAAACGTAGTCACCTATTAATCTTATGCTGTTAACCTCTAGCAGACCATGCCAATAAAATACCTTAACAATTCCCTGTCCACTGGGGGAAAAAAAAATCTATTAGATAGATTTTTTTTAACAAAAAACCCATCTGAAAAAATACCAATATGTTAACAATATCAAAAAAAAAAAAAAATTTAACGAGATTGCGGCATATGGCCTACGACGTTCTGTCTAGAACCAATGTCGTGGTCATGTCGACTAACCAATAGTCATGTAATATATTCATTATTTATATCATAAATAAATATAAATGGTAATAAGAACTAAAAGAGAATGGTAATGTCGATCTCTAATTAAATAATTAATTAACTTAAAATATGTCGTGATAAAATGTCATGTCAGACTAATTTAAAGTGTTAAAATTAAACTAAATAACTATACTAGGTATGGAATAAGAATAAGTTGTTGAAAATCTAATGTAAGAAAAATGAGAGGATCTGTTAAAGAAAGACATAATAACGAATAAAGAATAAATTAGAGAAAGAAAAAAAATGATGTATAAATTTAACTAAGTTATGTGTGTTGAACATCAAGTAAGTGTAGTATTAAGTTATTAATACCTTTCTAACTAATTTAAACAATAGTATGCAATATAATCATGTAATTCTAAGAATATAATCAAAGAATTATGTGAGTTTTCTTTTCTTTCTTTCATTTTTTTAAGTTTCATTCATTTTTTTTTTAAATTCAACTCACTTGTCATTTTAATGTGGATTAGTTTTAAAGAATAAATTAAAGTAATTAACATTGGATATGAAGATCCATTCGTAGTCTTGATCCTTGAATTTCCATTAGACAAAATGTTCAAGTATTCTGAATCACGTTATATAACGAATTAGTTCGACTGGAATGTCATTTATTTTCTCCGAAGTGTTTTGAAACAATGTTGTGACAAATGTAAACCAGGAAAGTCCCGGTGTAAAGACGAATATAGTGTCAATTGATTGCAGTCACTTTGCGTATAATTTGCCTATAGAAAGCAGCTGAGTAAATGGTTCATTCATGTGTCAAAAAGCAACGATGGTGCTATGTTCTTTGATTAAGTTTCTCTGTACATAGTATTGTCTTTGCGACAAACAACGTAAATTAGGAATCGACATCATTAGGATTTCGAGATAATGTATCTGCCAAGATGTTGTCGGATCCTGTGATGTACTCGATTGAAAACTCGAAGGGTTGGAGGAGTATAGCAAATCTGGTCAATTTTGGACTCTTGTGATTTGCTCGTTGTAGTGATGCTACGGCCCTTTGATCGGTTTGTACTACAAAAGGGGCTCCCAGTAGGAATTTTTCTAGTTTGGTTATCGCCCACACGACGGCTAAGAGTTCGCGATCAACCGTAGAGTACTTCACTTCTGGTGGTTTCAGTTTTCGTGACACGTACAAGTTTGGATGGAGGATGTCGTCATGGTATTGGAGCAAACATGCGCCAATTCCGTAGTTACTCGCATCTGTACGAAGAATGAACTTTTTAGAAGCATCAATTAATCTCAAAATAGGTGGATTTGAAAATATAGAAATTATTTGCCGAAAAATTCTGTCACATTCGTCAGTCCATGTCACTTTCACTGGCATGTTCTTCTTTAGTAATGAGGACAATACAGCAGTGATGGATGACAAGTTAGGTACGAATCTACTGTAATATTGGACTAGACCTAACAAGCTTCTCACTTGTTTCTTCGTTTGAGGAACGGAAATGTTTAAAATTTTTGAAACTGTACTGGGTAATGTTCGGATATATCCAGCTCCAATAATGTGACCCAAAAAAGTGATCTCATGAAATGCTACCTGTAATTTTGTAGGTTTAGCAGTTAACTTGTACCTTCTCAAGGTATCAAAAACGTATCCAAGACCCAAAAAATGTTCCTCAAAAGATGAACTAAACAAGCATATGTCATCTATATATGTAATAATGTCTGGTCTACCTGAAAAAATGTGTCGCATCATGCGAACAAAGGTAGCTGGAGCGTTAACCAGCCCAAAAGGCATCACGTTCCACTGGTATAGACCTAGCGGAGTTGAAAACGCTGTGTAGTATTTTGCTTTTTCGGTTAGTGGTATCTGCCAATAACCTTTAGTTAAGTCTATCTTAGTAAATATAGTTGCTGTCGATAGACGTGGCAGTAAGTCATCGAGAAGTGGATGTGGTTCGCTATCAACTATCGTTTGTGCATTTAATTTTCTATAGTCGACGCATAGTCTAATGTTATTGTCCTTCTTTCGGACAATAACTAATGGAGAAGAAAATGGGGAATTACTAGTTTCGATAATTCCTAAAGATAACATCTGTTCAAGTTCCTTAGTAGTTTTAGTAAGAAAGTGTATAGGAACAGAATAAGGATGTACCCGAATTGGAGTATCCTCGTTAAGAGTGATGTCATGATTAATGACTGATGTGCGACCTGGAACATCGGTCAACACATCTGGATAAGATTGTAGCAGATCAGCAATCTTTTGATGCTGTTGCGGTGTAACCGACGAAGAGATGGTTACGTCCCGCCAAGATTCGCTAGATTGTACTACAGGTACAGGTAAAGCTAACTGTACCTCAGGAAAAGAAGATTCTTCTTCCTGGATAACGGATAAATTAGAATAGTGACATGTAGGTCTGAAAGTGTCATCTAATTCATGAAAAATAGCTTGTAGATGTTCAGGTCGAGTATGAAATTGCTTGAGCATATTTATGTGAAATATTTTGTGATGTCCCTTAATGTCCAGGACATAATCAACATCAGAAATCTTATTGATAACCTGGTAAGGACCATTCCACGAGATTAGTAGTCTATTATTGTTATGTGGCAATAACACATAAGCTTGATCTCCTGGAAATAATTGACGTAATCGTCTATTACTGTTTTGGAAAGTTCTAGCTTTCTCTTTCGCAGCCTCAGATGAAGCTGTTGCCATTTGACAGGCATCAATAATGTTATTCCGGAGATTAATTACATATTCATAGGATGACTGAGTGTCCTGAGTCATCTCAGAATCGATTAATAAATCTTTTATCAGTCCCATAGGACCTCTTGGAGGAGCGCCAAAGACTAAATGAAACGGAGAGAAGCCAGTTTGTTCATTTGGCACCTCTCGATAAGCGAATAACACCGCTGGTAGCACTCTGTCCCAGTCCTGTGGATGGTTAACTGTAACTTTATGTAGCATTTGTTTGAGTGTACGGTTAAGTCTTTCTACAGCACCATTACTCATTGGGTGATAAATGCTGCTGAGGTTTCTATCTATTTGCCAAGTCTTCATTACCTCCGTCATAGTCTCAGATATAAATTGAGAACCATGATCTGACAAAAGTTTTCTAGGAAAACCTACTCTAGAAAAGATCAAGTGTAGTGCATCAGCTACATCTGTTGTGGTGGTTGTTTTTAATGGGATGGCTTCTGGCCATCGTGTGCATAAATCGATGCAAGTGAGAATAAACCTATGTCCTCTGGCTGATGGTAAAAGTGGGCCAATGATATCAATGGCCATTTTGTCGAAAGGTCTCACCGATATATCACAAGCCTGAATAGGCGCCGTGTGAAAGGCTCCCCGTGCTTTCACTTCTTGGCATATCGTACAGGAGCGTACGTACTGTGAAATATCTCGTGATACTCCCGGCCAAAAAAAAGAAGATAATACTCGTGAACGTGTACGAGTATAACCCATGTGACCTGCACACTTAGAATCATGTGCATGTTGAAGTATGTACCGCCTAAAAGCAAAAGGTACCATGACTTGTTGTCTTATCTGAGTTTTATCCATAAAACATCTTAATAAAATGTCATTTTTAATACTAAACCACTGACTATAATTTATGTTCCTAGAAAGATTGTCATCTTTGTTGACCAGCGTAAAAAATTTTGTTAGTGACCTGTCTTCCCTCTGTTTTGCAGCAAATGATACTCGGTCAATAGCAGAATGAATCTCGATATTTTCATGATCATTTGTTTCCTTGTTTTCCGTGTCTATAGTCTCTAATTGTTTTGTATGTGCTCTGGTTATTGCTGCATTTCCGATGTATAGATTATTTTTTTCCCATTGAATAATCTCATCTGGTGTGCAATCTTTACTCCCGTGTATGCATCCCACCATAAGGTCGGCAATTGGGTTTCTTAACATGCATGCTTTAACATTGCCTGTGAAGAAAGGTGTCTCAATGTAAATAATAGCTGTTGGATAATATTCTATGGTTCCCCCAAAAGTCATGCACCTGACATGTTCTCCAGTTGCACAATTTGGATGAACAAGTGTCTGACGGATTCCGATCGTGGTCGATCCCGAATCTCTTAAGACTGAGACGATGGATCCATTAACTTTTCCTCTGTTGAAGATCAGTGATCCTGTTCCGTCATTGACTGCTAGACTGACTTCTGGTAGAATATGACCGCAGTTCAGAACTGTCTCTTTTGCTTTCTGAAATATAAGATTACATGTTGGGCAACTATTTGCCACGTTATAATTCATTGCAAAACAAGTAGACGATGACTGTATTTTGTTATCAGTAGTTGAACTCTGAACCCTAGGGGTTGTAGCAGTAGTAACAGCTGCCCCTGTATTATGGTTATAAGTTGTCGATCTACGAGAATGAGAACGATGACGAGAATAATTAGATGAATTATCCCGTTGTCCTCTATTGTAACCGTTATCTCGATGTCTCGAGTTATAATTATCGCTATTGTTCCACTTGTAATCATTATTATAGTTATATGATCGATTATAACTTGAGTTACGTGGATTACTGTTATTTCTTGACTGAGGTGAATAGTTTCTGGTTTGTTGTCGTCCTCTATTAAAGTTATTGTTAAAGTTATTCTGTCCCTTATGAAAATTAATGTCATAGTTTCCTTTGAACCTACCCCTGTCTACACTGTGTGTTCTAGGTTTGTTATGATTATGATATGCCATATTGGAGGCTACAGGAAGTGGTTCTCTTATCAATGTGCCAGAAATATTAGCATTCGGATGAGCTGTGCAGTAATTTAAAGAAATTTTTTCTAACTCATCAATAGATTCTGGTTTTCTTTCTTGCAGATAAGCAAAGAATGGTGGGCTGACAGACGATAATACTTTATCCCTCAATAACAAATCGACTAACTTGTCGTAGGATTTGTTGACACCTGCCAGTTCAACCCATCTGTTAAAAGTATTGCGTATGTTAGCAATAAAACCTGTGAAATCTCTATTGTTATCTGGCAACAAACTTTTAAAACGCAATCTACATGCCTCTTCGTTCAAGTGGAAACGACGTAGTAACAACGTCTTAATGGCCTCATAGTCTGTTGATAGTGTTGGATCTATATTTTGTGCTGCACTTGCAGGTTCGCCATCTAGAAATTCCTTAAGTTTCAGTGCCCATGCCGCTTTGTCAAGGTTATTCACCTTACATATGTCCTCAAAGCGCGCGAGCCACGATGAAAGGTCATCTACGTGTAACTTGAATGGAGGCAGCTTAAAGTAATAATTACCTTTAAGTCGTGTGGATGAAGATCCAGATTGAGCAGTATCATTTTGGGTTGCTGCAGCGCCCTGTGAATTAAGTTTTGCTGTTTCTAATTTAAGTCGTTGCAATTCCATTTCTTGCTGCAGTATGATTTCTTGTCGTTCAATTTATTCTCTTCTTCAATCCGTAGGATTTCATCTCTTGCTATCTTTCTTTCTTCTTCTTGTCTTAATTCTGCCTTCTTTTCCGCCTGTTTTCTTTCAAGTTCTTCCATCTCTGCTTTAGCAATGGCTTTCTTTTCCTCCTCTTCTGCCTTATATTTTGCAAATTCAGCCAATGCATAAGCCTCGAGAAGTTCTCCTTTTTTCCCAAAATCTTTACCATTTTTAATAAAATAGTCTAAGTTAAGCATCTTGACGTTAATATTGTACGTAATGGTTATGTAATAATCACCAATAAATTTTAAGTAATTATTATACTTATTCAATTTATGAATAGTCGATATAAACAATCATAATATTATTGAACTTAATCTGGGAATGTTCAATTTAATTAATTGTAATATTATCTAACTATTATTTGTAGATTCCATACATAGACATACTATGTTGGGAAAATATTACATATATACTCGTTAATATATCATAAATAGTTATGATATTTATCTATTTCGGGTGCTGAATTACTATCATGCACCTAATAATAAATAGTATTATTCCTCAAGTATTATATCATTCAGTCAGTGATATGTGCTAAGTAAATCATTTAGTAATGGAAAAAATGTACCAAATAATATACACTATGTCCTTTATATGCAGGACAGACTAAAAAGTCAAATTATTTTATAAATATATATTATTATTATATTTAGCCTTAATCATGAGCTATAAAGTGCATCGCCCATTTCTTGGACTACCACTGCAAATTGGTGCAAAGTCCCTAATTCTCCTTAAAAGTCATTAAATTTTAATTATATTCATATACACTCTTATTAAGCAAGAAATTATATTATTAGTGTTAAATCATGAACAGATGAAATGAGGACATACGATACGATGGGTAAACCAAGGATAAACAAACCATATTATCACGAAACAAGACGTTTCTACAATAAAAATTGATATTATGAAACCAAATCTGCAAACCGGAAATATAGAGTAGGGTGAAGGTTAACTGAATATAGAGTTAAATCTGCGTACACACAAATTAATGACGCAAACATGGACTCATTGACGGTTATACAAAAAAAAAAATGAACTGAATAATAGCAAGATCAGAAAGAACAAGACAGATTACTAACATTGTTACCAAACTAAATAGAATTTAAACTGAATACGATAAAATACACCGATTATTTCACCAAACTAGACATCTAACATATACTGTGAATTAAATGCAGTCCCGAACGAAACAAGCCCCGGAAATGTCATCGACGCGTTCTCCGCGAAATGCGATTTAATTCACTACCCTAAAGACCGTTCAGAATGAATATCGGCAATCCGTAGAGCCATAATTTATTCATTCTGAATCTCCACTCCAACCTCCCACAAATTAGGCACAGCACAAACAATGAAAACAAATATAACGTGCATATAAAATATATAGAATGGACATGCCTGCAAAATGTGAATTAGACTCAGTGATGTTTCTTATGAATGACAACAGTCACGAACTGAGACTTATCTTTTAACCCGTCGTCCGATGCGATCTTCACCAACGGCCTAGACTAGACGATAGGACTGTTTGCTCCTTGTTGGTAAATAATGTCTTTTCAATCCTATGATCTACTGAGAAGTTGTATTCTTGAATGAAACATTAGGTGAGCTGGCATCGTCCTTCGATCGTTGGCTTGTACACGGAATATTGTGACGTCACTGATTTTTGCATAGTTACACAAGCCACGTCATGTTCGGAATCATGTGACTTGAACGTTTTCTTGTAATCGTAAACAGTCCGTGAAAGTATGTAAACAAGAAAAATTTCTTTCTTCCTTCGTTCCCCAGCAATGGCAACCACTCTGTTGCGGGGCTTTATACGATTCACTTCTTTTATTGTTGTTGCGGCCCCGTCTTCTATTTCAGTGGTCGTTGTGGAAAAGCCACCGTTCTCATTGATTCAATAAGCTTCTTAGTTCTGGTCATTTGATTCATTAATTCTTGATCGTGCTATTGTTGGAATAGTTACGCGAATGTGAGTTAATACTTTCTGTCTGTCACAAGGTTTGAACTCAGTATCATAATTGTTGAATTTGTAACTTCAATGAACGTGATAAGTCTCTCTCGAGTCCACACAATTTTTAATATACATTTCAAACAGTAGACAGTCCATGGAGGTTGATTATGAAAACATTATATATTAGAATTGAATCATACATCATAAATGCTATCCATGCATTATA
This sequence comes from Oreohelix idahoensis, assembly GCA_024509875.1. NCBI lineage: Eukaryota > Metazoa > Mollusca > Gastropoda > Stylommatophora > Oreohelicidae > Oreohelix > Oreohelix idahoensis. The sequence continues at coordinate 144,663 of JAMPIV010008502.1, read as the reverse complement.
GTCCTGGTCCAATAATATGCAACACTATAGTCAGAACGTCGTAACTATATGTACGCGCGGTTGGGACATCCAACGGCCGACAATGAGATTAGACGTCTGGCGATATAAAACGAATGTGGACCATAATTTCATCCTTCCTTGACTTTAGTTAAAATTACTAACCTCGATACATTCCTCTCTTCATAAGAATATCGGACTGACCCATGTCCGTACTGCAATAACATATGTGCGGCAATATCATGCCTACCACTGGAAGGATTATAGGACACGTCTTATCCGTTTGACGGTCATCTAAGAAAAGGGGCTGGTAACCTAGTCACGGTGCGTGACATACCAACGCATACACGTCATAATCAATCGTGTGTATCGCGTACACTAACTAACAATTATTTACATTATATTAAACGTAGTCACCTATTAATCTTATGCTGTTAACCTCTAGCAGACCATGCCAATAAAATACCTTAACAGTTATACAATATAAGAATTATTCATCCCTGCTTTCACTCGCTCTGACAAACATGTGATCACATTTCATTCTCGCTTACCGAATAATTGTTTGACAACGGCTTGAACATATCTCCATGCTCCAGGTAACAGACTGAGTGTCGGTTCTTTTGGCAAAATAAGCCCCAGTTCTTCAAATGATTGTTTAATCCTCTTATTTGATGAACGCCTATTTTGTTGCTTTTGTTTCATTGACTCTATTCATGTCACAGCAATTAGTCCAGGTATGACACAAAACTTCGAGATCAAAATAGTCACAGTGTACAGTAGCTTGAAATATTCGTTAGTAAAATAGAATGTCAGGTAGATAAATCTTGTCTTCAGGATAAATCCTCGCCACAAAACAAGTGGTCGGTAGTCAGGTAATGTTAAATTTGCTATTCTTCGCCACAGCGGGCTGAATGTAGATGAAAATGGAAAAGGGAAATCTGGATAGCTATAGGTCAAGTTACAATTATTCTTATTGTCTTTTGTTGGTACTCACTCTCTCTCTTTCTGCGTAAACCAAGAGAGCCGAACAGGTAAACCTCAAAGACCTGCTGGGTGCATAAGAATGTTTGTTTGGCGTCTATTGCACTTAGACCCGTTTTCTCAGATTTATATTGAAGCCGCTGGTAGGTTTTTGGGTTTGTGACCGTACTAGATTTATAGGAAGAAAAAATGCAACATTTAACCACAATCAGTATTCTATACTAAAAATAACCCGCGTAGAGGTATAATTTAAAATCCACTCGGCTATTAAATTTAATTAGAAAAACACAAGTGTATATCTTATTTATCGTTTAACAAAAACCCAGTGAAATAAGTGCTAATCATTTATAAAATTGCTCATAATGAATAAGAAATAAATATTTATTTCGTCAGTACTCATAATGAATAGTGCATTTACTAGTTGATCAAAATATCTCTTACTAGTTAATAGCTGCTACTTAGTCGTTCCCCTTCTACCGTGAGGTGTAGAGGTTTAAAAGAGAGAGCGCCAGACCATTCTATCAGCTGTCTTCTTCCTGGCCTGGTTCCATTCTAGTCCTCGGTCCTTCAAAGATTGTCTAATGTTGTCCTCCCAGCGGACTCTGGGTCGTCCTGGGGGTCTGGATCCCTGGCTCTTTGTTTCCCATGCTTGTCATGGTAGCCGATCTTCTCCCATTCTGCAGACATGGCCAAACCATCTTAGTTGGGACTGTTCTATTTGGGTCTGCAGCGGGTGTGATTTTAGGCCTTGACGTATCGTCTGGTTGCGGACCATGTCTCTTCTTGTTACTTCAACCACCTTCCTCAGATACCTCATTTCTGAGGTTTAAATCTGGCTTTTGTGGGTTGTAGTCATTGCCCATGACTCACATCCATATGTCAAGACTGGGACATAGGTGGAGCGGTATACAGCCATTTTCGTTTTCTTACCAACCTCTCTCTTGCTGAGGAATCCTCGATTTATGGCCTGAAAAAGTCTCTCAGCTGCTACTTTTCGAGTGGCGAACTCTTCTTTGATGCCTCCCTTTCGGTCTATAATAGCTCCGAGATATTTAAAGTGGTTGACCTGCTCCAGGACCTGTTCTCCCAACTTAATCTGATGTCTTCTTTCTTCTTGTGATGTCACCATGGATTTTGTTTTAGAGCTGCTTATGACCATCCCTCTCTTCTTCAGCTCTTCCTTCCAGACTTGCAGGTTGGATTGGAGATGTGTCTCTGATTAAGCAATCAGGACAACATCATCAGCAAATGCTAGCTCTGAAATACAGACCTGTCTCATCTTCCAGTACCCCACTGAATAACTAGTTAATAGCAAGTAATTAAATTAAAAAGTTAGCTATATGTTGTTTTAATTCGCTAGTCAATTAGCACAAAAATCGAGCAATCTGTCTTTTGATCTCCGCTCCTCTGTAGCCAATTACATTCACGAACAAACGGATGTGGGGAGGGTGGGCGGGGGTAAGTGTGATTGATTATCTCCCTTTTCTCTTTCTACATGCATCTATCAAAAGGAACAACTTTTGAATTATCGCTCTTGATTCTACAAATATACGACCCGTCCCCTCTCTCTACACGTGAAACGGTCTGATTTTAAACATTCCTAGTGCCTGTTAAGACAATGGTGAAAAGAAAAAAAATAAAGCGTGGCAACCTTATGAATGAATCAGATGAATGAACCGGAGTTAGGGGTACTGCGTTAACAAAACGTGCATAACTAATAAGGAAGCAAAGGTGGAAAACAGGTGGAAGCAAACACGTGTAGATATCATGTAATATATTTACATACTTCTGTCACACTAAGGTATATCCTCTTTTCAAACCTGGTTCCTCCGATAATTGTAACTTTGGTAACTATAGGCCAATCTCTCTAATATCATCGCCATCCAAACTACTGGAAAAACCTATACATAAAATAACACTACAGCACCTAGTTAACAACGACTTGCTAATTGATAGTCTGTCGGGGTTTAGTCCTAAACATTCATGTCACACTGCTCTAACAAATATGATAGACAACTGGCACCTAAATATTAACAACGACAACATGTGTGGGGCAGTCTTTGTAGACTTTAAAAAGGCATTGATATGATAGATCACAATATTTTAATTAGAAAACTAGAAACATCAAACGTAAACTCTCAACTAGTGACAATAATTAAATTATTCCTGTCAGACAGAAAACATGTAGTTTCTTACATTAACTCCTATTCCAACAAAGCAGTGATAAATACAGACTTTCCTCAGGGTTCTATACTTTTTGCCATATACATTAATGACCTTCCACTACACATCAAGCACTCATCCTGTGACCTGTTTGCAGACGCCTGTACTGTTTACACGAGTGATAAAAGTTGTAACACACTCGAACTATTGTTACAAAAAGATACAGATAATCTGATTAAGTGGAGCAACGTTAATATGGTTCTTGTCATCTCTTGTTTCACTGGCACCTGTCTGGTTCTTGTCATCTCTTGTTCCACTAGTACTTATCTGGTTCTTGTCATCTCTTGTTCCACTGGCACCTGTCTGGTTCTAGTCATCTCTTGTTCCACTGGCACCTGTCTGGTTCTTGTCATCGCTTGTTTCACTGGCACCTGTCTGGTTCTTGTCATCTATTGTTCCACTGGCACCTGTCTGATTCTTGTCATCTCTTGTTCCACTGGCACCTGTCTGGTTCTTGTCATCGCTTGTTTCACTGGCACCTGTCTGGTTCTTGTCATCTCTTGTTCCACTAGTACTTGTCTGGTTCTTGTCATCTCTTGTTCCACTGGCACTTGTCTGGTTCTTGTCATCTCTTGTTCCACTAGTACTTGTCTGGTTCTTGTCATATCGTGTTCCACTAGTACTTGTCTGGTTCTTGTCATCTCTTGTTCCACTGGCACTTGTCTGGTTCTTGTCATCTCTTGTTCTACTAGTACGTGAGTGGTTTTTGTCATCTCTTGTTCCACTTGCACTTTTCTGGTTCTTGTCATATCTTGTTCCACTGCCACCTGTCTGGTTCTTGTCATCTCTTGTTCCACTAGTACTTGTCTGGTTCTTGTCATCTCTTGTTCCACTGGCACTTGTCTGGTTCTTGACATCTCTTGTTCCACTGTCACTTGTCTGGTTCTTGTCATCTCTTGTTCCACTGGCACCTGTCTGGTTCTTGTCATCTCTTGTTCCACTGGCACCTGTCTGGTTCTTGTCATCTCTTGTTCCACTGGCACCTGTCTGGTTCTTGTCATCTCTTGTTCTACTGGCACCTGTCTGGTTCTTGTCATCGCTTGTTTCACTGGCACCTGTCTGGTTCTTGTCATCTCTTGTTCCACTAGTACTTGTCTGGATCTTGTCATCTCTTGTTCCACTAGTACTTGTCTGGTTCTTGTCATATCGTGTTCCACCATTACTTGTCTGGTTCTTGTCATCTCTTGTTCCACTAGCACTTGTCTGGTTCTTGTCATCTCTTGTTCCACTGGCACTTGTCTTGTTCTTGTCATCTCTTGTTCCACTTTCACCTGTGTGGTTCTTGTCGTCTCTTGTACTACTGGCACCTGTCTGGTTCTTGTTATCTCTTGTTCAACTGTCACGTGTCTGGTTCTTGACATCTCTTGTTCCACTGGCACTTGTCTGGTTCTTGTCATCTCTTGTTCCACTGACACTTGTCTGGTTCTTGTCATCTCTTGTTCCACTAGTACTTGTCTGGTTCTTGTCATCTCTTGTTCCACTAGTACTTGTTTGGTTCTTGTCATTTCTTGTTCCACTCGCACTTGTCTGGTTCTTGTCATCTCTTGTTCCACTGGCACCTGTCTGGTTCTTGTCATCAGTTCTACGTTAGTGATCTTGTCATACCACTCCAATCCTTTTATTTTACGCAAGCAACCATTTATGAAATGTTGCTGCTTTTTGGTTGTTGTTTTTTTTTCTCCGCATGCATATATATTTCATTTGAATTATTATGTTAGCTGTCCAAAAACAAAAAAATAACAAACAAACAAAAATAAATAAATGGAAACAGTTTCTCGAAGACAGAAATATACCTCGTTTCATTCTTTCACAACTTTCGTTTGTTTGTTTAATCCATGTGTCTTTACGCTGCATCTGCTTATTTACTCACTCTATCACTTTCTTTCTCTCTTTTTCTCTGTCTTTATTACCTCTCCATCCTTATCAACGTCTGGTAACAGAACACAAATGCCTTTCAACATAAATAAAGAATCCAGCACTTAACTTCAAAAACCAGAACCGTAAAATAAAGACAACAAAGATAAACACAAAACACATTCTTGTAGCTACAGCCAATACAGATTTGTGTTTTTATAACTCCAACAGACTAAACTAATTCATTATTGGAAGTGTTCCTTGTTAGACAACGTTCCGTCACTTGTCGAAGTGGTTTTCTCCCTTTAAAAAAATTGAGACTCGACACGGCACAGCTAATTTTAACAGCAACGTTTTTAACTTAACTTTTCTCTTGAGAATTTGTTAACTCTATGTTCGCGTGTGTGTTTCTGTCTCTCTCTGTGTCTCTCGCTCTTTCTCTCCCTGTCTCTCTCTGTGTATTTCTCCTTCTCAGTTTCTCTCCCTTCATGATGTCTCTCCACTCTGTGTTTCACTCTCTCCCTCCCCCTCTGTGTTTCTCTCTCGCACTCCGTATTTCTCATTTTCTCTTACACTCTGTTTTGCTGTATGTTCATTTCTGCCGCTTCCTTTCTCTCTTCCTGTATCTTTCTGTCTCTCTGTTTCTCTCTCCCACTCTCTCTCTCACATTCTGTCTACCTGTATGTCTATTTTACTCTCTTTTTCTCTCTCCCTCTCTCTTTCTCTCCCAGACTTTATCTCTCAGTTTCTCTTTTTCTCCCTGTGTTTCTCCCTCCTTCTTTTTGACATTCTGTCTTCCATGTTTTCTCTTTTACTGTCTCTTCTCTCACTCTCACTATTTCTTTCTGTGTTTCTTCCTCCTTCTCTCACTCTCCCTCTCTTGGTTTTCTCTCCCTATCTTTTTCTCTGTGTGTGTTTTTCTCTCTCAATCTCTCTCTCTTTACATATGTGTTTATATCTGGTTTTCTGTTTCTATATGTGTGTGTGTGTGTGTGTGTGCTTCTCAGCGCTCGTGCGTGCGTGCCTGCGCTTTTCTTTCTGTTTCCTCTCTCGCTCTCACCGTGTTACTTTCTTTCTCTCTATGCTTCTCTGTTGATCTCTCACACACGCGCTGTCTCTCCACCTGTATGTGTATTTTTGTCCCTTCAACCTTGCGTGTGGTAGCAAGACTATTCTTCAAATTCAAAAAGAACTTACAGTAAGTTGATTTGTTTCTATTTGTTTCTATATGTTTCTATTTGTTTTTATATGTGTCTATTTGTTTCTATATGTTTCTATATGTTGCTATATGTTTCTATATGTTTCTATTTGTTTCTATATGTTTCTATGTTTCTGTATGTTTCTATATGTTTCTATATGTTTCTAGATCAGCGACAACTGCTGACAAAGATCTAAGCTCTACACTGTGGAAAGTACTTCTTCTGTATCCTCATTGCATATACTGCCGTGTTAGAGCTTTCACAATACTAGACCCAGCTTCGAGAGGTGTGATGACCAGTAACGTTCCTCGCTGCCTCTTCCTTCCCTAACTCACAATCAGAGTGAGGGTACCCAGCTGGTATGTGTAATTGTAGGAAATATATGTATGTATGAATATATAAACGTCTTGTCGGCAGGCGGCCAGTGGTTCTCGCAAGAATAAAATGACTGGGATCCGCTCTGCACAGAGCGCTGTCTCCCTCACCGCGCGAGCGACGAAATGGTCGAAGAAGACGCAAGTAGTATGTCATGGCGGAAACAGGTATAATTCAGGTGGCGTGGCAGGTGGCGCGTGACTTTTTATATAAGGAAATACGGTGGCGCGTGACTTTTTTTATATAAGGAAATACGGTGGCGCGCAGGAGGAGTGCAGGAGGCGCGTGACTTTTATATAAGGAAAATGTGCGGTGTGTCTTTTTATATAGCAATATATTAGTTCGATAATGGTGTGTTGTGTGTTTGTTTTTACAATATTTAGTTATATATATATATATATTACAAAAGTTATACATAGAAACGACTGGTAGTGTGGTGGTGTGTTTGGGTGTAGGTATCTTAATTGTGTGTTGTAGTTGGCGGGGCTGCCGAAGCGTGGGGTTTGTTGGGGTATGGGTTTTTGTGTGCCGGTATTTTAATTGTTGTGTATACAATATGTATATATGGGAGTGAAGTGTTAGAGACCTGTACTAGGTCTAGCAGCTAGAGGTGGGAGTGAAGTGTCGATTCCGCAGGAGGAGTGTCAGGTGGAGCCACATGACTTTTATATAGCGATATATTTTAGAACAGGAAGACGATATATATATATATATATATATATATATATATATATATATATATATATATATATATATATATATATATATATATATATAATAAAAATCGATAATGACGGAAAATATAAAAAATCAATAATGGCGGGTTAGTAGGGTACTAAGGGGGTTCTTGAAGCGAGTGGGGACTTTTTGTGCTGGCGAGGGAGACGCCGCATGGGTGTAATGTGGTGTAGCTGGTGGTTGTAGGTTAGAGGGGGATTTTTGTGTGTTGTGGTATTGTTTTGTTATGTGTGTTGGTGAGTTTGTTTATACATATACACATACAATATATATATATATATATATATATATATATATATATATATATATATATATATATATATATATATATATATATATATATATAATCGATAATGTTGGCTTAGTAGGTTACTGAGGGGATTTTGAAGCGAGTGAAGTCTTTTTGTGCTGGCGCGGGTGATGATGCATGTTGGGCTGTAGCCGGCGGTTGTAGGTTAGGATGGCTTATTGTGTGATGTTGTATTGTTTTGTTATGTGTGTTGGTGTGTTTGTTTATACATATATACATACAATATATATAAAATATAAAAAATCGATAATGACGGAAAATATAAAAAATCGATAAGGGTGGGTTAGTAGGTTACTAAGGGGGGTTTTTGAGGCGAGTGGAGTCTTTTTGTGCTGGCGCGGGTGACGATGCATGTTGGGTTGAAGCTGGCGAGTGTAGGTTAGGGGGGATTTTTGTGTGATGTTGTATTGTCCTGGTAGTGTGTTGTTTATTTATGTGTTGTTTATTTATGTAGACATACATATATTTACATATGTTACAACAGTTATACGATATATTTAGACATGTATTTACAACAGTTATACGTATATTTAGACAATATAGACATATATTACAACAGTTAGACGATATTTAGACATATATTACAACAGTTATATAGACATAGGTAACAAAAAGGTTAGTTAATAAATATATTTTATTCTTTTAAAATAATATCAAGCTAAAGCACAAGTCCCAGCCGCTTTGTAGGTTTCTTCTGCTTCTTCGGTGGTAGATTAGAGACTTCGGCCAGGTGGTTGTCTGTGGTGGGAGCTGACGTACAAGGGTTGGTGTTAGGAAACCAACTCGGTTCTGTGGATATTGGTTGATAACAACTGGAGTTGATGTAGTCGTCAAACGTGTTAGTGGTACATGTAGTAGGACAGGTATCCGTGTTTGGTGATTGTAGTCGGTCAAATTCGGCGAGGATTTCACCATGTAAAGTCAACAAATGTTCAAACTCAGGGCGAGTTAACGTAATGCCGGTTTTGGTAGGCAACTTTAGATATGATTCACCAAAGTATTTTCGCACGTGTAGTAAAGGTTGGTCTCGGTAAATACTTACAAACGCGGCCTTCAGCCCACTATCCAACCGTACAAGCATTTCAGCACTTCTTTTGATGTAGACCCAGTTGGTGGGAACAGTGGAAGTCATCGTCAATGCGTTGTGCTTGGGGGTGTCTGTCGTTATCACACCACCACTTCAGTAAAGTATGAACGTGAGTGTCTGGGCCTTGGTCTTCCAAGTGTCTATTTATATGAAGGAATACCAGTTTAATCTGGTTTTTGAAACGTATCCAGACTTGTGCTAGCCAGGTTTTGATTAGTTGAAAATCTAATTGATAGTTGACGAGTTGTCGATGTGAGTAAATTTGTGTTAGCCAGGGTTTGATTAGTCGAAAAACCAATCGATAGTTGACGCGTTTTCAATGTGGAAATTTTTGTGTGCTGGGATTGTAAGTGTATGACTCATGGACGTATTGGCGTGAGGAAAAAATAACAGCAAATATCCGATAAAATGGCGGGCATGTCTTAACACAATACTCACGCTTCCATTTCTTACTTTTGGTATCTGTTTTCATATTTCATAATTTTTACAGCACAACATTCACACTCCCTTATCTTAAATTTGCAACACAATATTCACACTTCCATTTCTTACTTTTGGTATCAGTTTTCTTACTTACTTACTTAGTCGTTCCCCTTCTACCGTGAGGTGTAGAGGTTTGGAAGAGAGAGCGCTAGACCATTCTATCAGCTGTCTTCATCCTGGTCTGGTTCCATTCTAGTCCTCGGTCCTTCAAAGATTGTCTAATGTTGTCCTCCCAGCGGACTCTAGGTCGTCCTGGAGGTCTGGATCCCTGGCTCTTTGTTTCCCATGCTTGTCGTGGTAGCCGATCTTCTCCCATTCTGCAGAGATGGCCAAACCATCTTAGTTGGGACTGTTCTATTTGGGTCTGCAGCGGATGTGATTTTAGGCCTTGACAGATCGTCTGGTTGCGGACCATGTCTCTTCTTGTTACTTCAACCACTTTCCTCAGATACCTCATTTCTGAGGTTTGGATCTGGCTTTTGTGGGTTGAAGTCATTGCCCACGACTCGCATCCATATGTCAAGACTGGGACATAGGTGGAGCGGTATACAGCCATCTTCGTTTTCTTACCAACCTCTTTCTTGCTGAGGAATCCACGATTTATGGCCTGAAAAAGTCTCCCAGTCGCTGCTTTTCGAGTGGCCAACTCTTCTTTGATGCCTCCCTTTTGGTCTATAATAGCTCCGAGGTATTTAAAGTGGTCGACTTGCTCCAGGACCTGTTCTCCCAATTTAATCTGATGTTTTCTTTCTTCTCGTGATATCACCATGGATTTTGTTTTAGAGCTGCTTATGACCATCCCTCTCTTCTCCAGCTCTTCCTTCCAGACTTGCAGGTTGGATTGGAGATGTGTCTCTGATTTAGAATACTTTCTTGTTCTCTCCTTACATGCCTTGATGACATCGTCCATGAGGAGTATGAAGAGGTAAGGTGATAGGATATCACCTTGTCTTACACCAGTGGTGGTCCTGAACTCTTCTGACTTATGGTTTGCTGTCCTCACATAATTTCTGCAAGACTTGTAGAAGCTCTGTAGAGCATGAATCAGAGGTGCTGGAATATTCTTCCTTGCCAAACAGTCCCAAAGTTTGCTCCAGGGGACCCTGTCAAACGCCTTTTCCAGATCTATGAAACAAAGATGGATCTCACTGTTATACTCAAGGGCCTTTTCACTCAGCTGTCTGAGTGTGAAGATTAGGTCTTGAGTACTTCGATTTGCTCGGAATCCGCACTGGACCTCATCCAATTGTGGCTCAGCTAGGCGTCGGAGTCTCTGCTCTAGGATTCTAGAGTAGATTTTACCAGGGACACTGAGAAGGGATATGCCTCTATGGTTTCCACATTGTCGATTGTCACCCATTTTGAAAATCGGTGTTATGATGGCAATCTCCCAATCCTTTGGTATGGTCTTGTTGCACCATGCTGCCTGTAGGACCTTTAAGAGTAATAGGTCGCCTGATGCTCCCATGTACTTAACCATTTCTGGTGTTATTCCATCATGCCCTGCTTCTTTGCCCATCTTGATTTTCTCTAGTGCTGCCCTCAGTTCTTCCATCTTTATGTCATCTTCACCATCATTGATTTTCTCTTCTGTGCTAGTGTTTATCATTTCTGATGCTTCACCATGCTCACCATCCAGGAGTTCTGAGAATCAGTTTTCATATTTCATAATTATTGTAGCACAACCTTCACATTTTCATTTCATACTTTTAATATCAGTTTTCAAATTTCGACTTCATAAATTTTGTATCGTTTTTCATATTTCCATTTCATACTTTTTACAACACAACATTCACACTTCTATTTCTTAATTTTGGTATCAGTTTCCATATTTCATAATTTTTACAGCACAACATTTACACTCCCATATCTTAATTTTGGCACCACTGTTTTCATATTTCCACTTCATACATAACATCATAATTTTCATATAGGCATTTCATACTTCTGTACTATAATTTTCATATCTCGCAATTTTCTTAGCATAATTTTGAATCACACTTTTGTTGTTTTAAATTTTTTTCCATTTTACAAATGCATAATTTTTACCTAGGGAATTACAGAAATAACAATAAAAAGAAATAAAACATTACTGATACGGGACAAAGTTGGTTTCCAACTTGTTAAGTTCATAGTTGTGTCATTACTAGATGGCGAGTTTCCACATATTTACACGCTACCCAGACGCAAGCTAATCTTACGATTTCTAAGCCTTTGTCTTTGGTCTCTTTCTAGCTTTATATATCTAGCTAAAATATCACCCATCTTGTATACAATATTACTGATCATTCTTTACAATAAATCGGCACACAGTTAAGTTCTTAATATACATATATTGCGCAGCCGTGAGGGCGGTTCGTTTTGTGACAAACAGAGAGAATAATATTGTCTGTTTTATTAAATTACACTCATACACAGTTATTTTATTCAACGTGAGAACCCCTGTTTTCAACAACGTGAGACCCACTTTCTTCGTTACCAACTCAGTATAAACCCAACAGTGCGAGAATCACTGCCCCATGCTAAAAACGTTACGCACTCAGTCACACAATCACGTGAAGTTTTTGTCATTCATAACAAATATAATCGGCTGTTTTTGCCACATTATTTTTTAGTCAACAGACCATAACAATATTAAAGATTTGCTTTTTTAAAGGTTGCTTTTTAAAGGTTTTTCTAATAAAGTGTTAAGTTATATACTGTCACACAAACAGATAAACACTGTCACACACACACAAAATATCTAGTTTGACAATATATTTGTACATACAACATTAACAAACAGACAAACGCACAAACACTGGTACGGACACACAGTTATAGCTTAACTAAAAATGCGTAGTTCTAGTTTGACAATCTAGTGTCGGTGAATGTTTGATCGTAAAAAAACCCCATTAGCTCTCTTCCACACCTGAAACCAATTAATTTTTCATGAGCACCTGCATCCATAAATGTGAGGTCACTTGATGTGTACGTATGCCTTAATCATTGTTACAATGGAAGAGAGGCGGGCGAGGCATAGCGTTGAAACATTGTCACTGAGTGGCAGGAGGTGATAGACATCATCATAACTTTACTGCTCACAGCTACATTTCACTCCATTCACATTCTACACTCACAACCTTCACATTTCCATTTCATACTTTTGATATCAGCTTTCAAATTTCCACTTCATAATTTTGTATCGGTTTTCATATTTCCATTTCCTACTTTTTACATACAACATTCAAACTTCCATTTCTTAATTTTGGTATCAGGTTTCATATTTCCATTTCATAATTATTGCAGCACAAACTTCACATTTCCATTTCATACTTTTGGTATCAGTTTTTTTCAAATTTCCACTTCATAATTTTTGTATCGGTTTTCATATTTCCATTTCCTAATTTTTACAACACAACACTCACACTTCCATTTCTTAATTTTGGTATCAGTTTTCATATTTCCATTGGGTGAGTGTGTGTGTGTGTGTGTGTGTGTGTGTGTGTGTGTGTGTGTGTGTGTGTGTGCGCGTACGTGTGGTTGTGTATGTGTGCGTGCGTGCGCGGGTGAGCTGTAGAGGGACAAGGGTTGGTGTTAGGAAACCAACGCGGTTCTGACGATATTGGTTGATAACAACTGGAGTTAATGTAATGGTCAAACGAGTTACTGGGGCAAGTAGTAGGACAGGTATCCGTGTTTGGTGTTGTGCGCTAACAGACAGTTGATTAGTTAAAAGACTAATCGATCGTTGATGCGTTGTCGATGTGAAAAAAAAGTGTGTGCGCCGCAAGTGTTAGAGACATGACCAGGTCCAACGTCGAGATGTGGGAGTGAAGTGTTAGAGACGTCAACTATACTAGGGCCAACACCTAGAGGTGGAAGTGCAGTGTTAGAAACTATACTAGGTCTAGCATCGAGAAGTGGGGAGTAACGTGTTAGAGACATGTGGATGTGTTGTAGTCTTGTTACAAACAACAAGTAACACAAATACAGAGATATAAAAACCAACACTCGTATATATATATATATATATATATATATATATATATATATATATATATATATATATATATATATATATATATATATATATATATATATATATATACATACATACATACACACACACATACATACATATATATATATATATATATATATATATATATATATATATATATATATATATATATATATATATATATATATACGAGGAGCGTTCAGAAAGTAATGCACCACATCGTTTTTCTCAGCTAATAATAAAGATAGAAGCACGAAATTTTGCACACTTCAAATATGGCATGTGTCAATTGTGTGCACTAAATTGCACTGCAACCGGCCAAATAATACGGCTGCGGTAAACCGTTGAAATGGAGCGTGTTAGCAACTTGCGTTATAAACAGCGAATTGTGATAGAATTTCTCGTTGCAGAGAAGGAAACTGTTGTGAATATTCACAAGCGTCTATGTGATGTGTATGGAAGTTTTGCAGTCGACAGGAGTACAGTCAGTCGCTGGGTTCAGAGAATCAAAGAATCAGGAAGTGGAGATACGGAGCTGCTTGATCGGCCGCGCTGTGGACGTCCTGCCACAGCCACCAACGCAGAAATGTGGAAATGCGCTGAGGGCATTATTCTTACTGATAGGCGAATCACTACTCAACAATTGGCCTTACAGCTGTCAGTCAGCATTGGTAGTGCAAATGCAGTTATAAAAACTCTTGGATTTTCTAAGGTTTGCGCGAGATGGGTTCCTCGAAGTCTCACAAATGGCCACCGATTGCAAAGGAAAGCCATTTCTTCTGAATTGTTGGAGCGTTTCAATGCTGATGGAGAGAACTTTTTGTCTAAGATCGTTACATGTGACGAAACCTGGGCACATCATTTTGAACCTGAGACAACAAGACAGTCAATGGAGTGGCATCATCCGCAATCACCAAGAAGAAAGAAATTCAAGACAATTCCTTCAGCTGGAAAGGTCATGATCACTGTCTTTTGGGACATTGAAGGTGTGATTATTGTGGACGTTATGCCAAGAGGAGAGACAATCAATTCGCAAGCTTACATTAAGACATTGAAAAAACTCAATCAACGTTTTTTTCAGAGTTCGACCGCACAGAAATCCAACAGACCTGCTTCTCCTTCACGACAATGCGCGCCCTCACACAAGTCTGGCAACACGGGAAGCAATCACCAAATTGGGTTGGACTGTACTACCCCATCCACCCTATAGTCCCGATTTGGCACCCTCTGATTTTAATCTATCTGGTCCACTTAAAGATGCATTCCGTGGGACAAGGTTTGAAGATGATGAAGGAGTGATTCATGCAGCGAAGAAATGGCTACATGATCAAGACAAAATCTGGTACGGGCTAGGAATACATGCACTTGTTTCGCGCTGGCATAAAACCGTACAAGTTGATGGGGATTATGTTGAATAATACCGATGTTTACATGACATATCCATGTATATTGTGTATAAATTTCATGCTTTTTGAATAAACAGCTCCTGAGAAAAACGATGTGGTGCATTACTTTCTGAACGCCCCTCGTATATATATATATATATATATATATATATATATATATATATATATATATATATATATATATATATATATATATATATATATATATATATATATATATATATATATATATATATATATATATATATATATATATATATATATATATATATATACAGAAGCACATTAAAAAAGCACCACTATTATTTATACTGATGCCGAGAAGCTGGAAAAAAAGTGTGGGAATGGATTTTCCCCGTATTTGTCATGAGGTAGAGAGCGAATGGCTGTTGGAATGGAAAGTGCATGATTCAACTCACGGGTTTGTGTACAGACTACACGAAAACAATGAAAGTTAGACGTGCAACACGATTCCCAACAGCAATAACCCTGAAAATGTGTACGCGCTGTGGGAGTATACTCGGTATAAAAAGGCCGTTGAGACAAAACATGCAGTATATGTGCTTGAAATGCCACGACTATCTGAAAACGACCGCCAACGAGCCATTGGTATGTTGGAGACCGGAATGAGCTCGCAGGCCATCGCCAGAAGGATGAATTGCTACCACAGCACTGTTATACGTCTCAATGAACGTTACGGAACCACTGGCAGTGCCCGGGATAGACTTCGGAGTGGCCAGCCACGAGTTACTACCCCTGTGCAAGATCGTCATATTGTGATGAGTCACCTAAGGAATCGTTCTCTCCCGGCAAGTCAAACAGCAAGAGCAATAGTGAGTAGACGTGGGCAAGTCTCTCGAATGACAGTCATACGACGACTCAGAGATACAGGCCTTACTGCAAGACGACCTTATGTTGGGCCAAACTTGACTCACAGACATCGTCAGCAGCGCCTGCAATGGCAGAGCAACATGTCAGATGGACTAGACTGCAGTGAAATGCTGTCCTATTCACAGACGAGAGCAGATTCAACATATCCTTTGCTGATGGACGTATGCGGATTTGGCGACGGTGTGGAGAGCGCTTTGCAGATTGCTATTCGTCAGCACAACCGATTTGGAGGTAGCAGTATTCACATTTGGGGAGGATTCAGCTTTCACCATCGTGCAATGTATAACTTTAGAGTAAATGAAAGAGTGTGTAAAATGAGTGTGCAAGGAATGAAAGTTTTTTTTTTCTAGACAGCTGCTCATTGTATTTTCATTTTTAAACTTATATTCATGCTATTATTATCAATGTTTCAATGCACATGTCTGTAAATTTCCATGGAATGTGAATAAAGATGTTAAGGAAAAAAAATGCAGGGCATTGACACATTTAACATGCTCCGAAATGCATTGAGGTTGTTGCTGTTAACATTAGTGGTTACCAACAAGGTAAAATTGACAATTTATCAAATTACAGATAATGTCAAGCATATTAGGCAAAAGGGGACTGCAAAGAAGAAATTGATGACACTTGAAATGTTACAACTGATCGATGCAAGACCAAAAATTAATCAAATAAATTAGAATGTGACCTATATTTTGTTGTTTTATACACCAAGACATTTAACACAGCGAATCAGGAGTAAATTAACAGCATAGTGGTTAGTGCACTGGCTTCCTAGCTCAGTGGTCTATGGTTCGATCGCCAGATGAGGTGGGATATTTTTAGGCCGCAAACGGCTCCTGGGTCGACCCAGCCCCAATTGGGTACCAGAGCAACTCTGGGAAGATTAAGGTGGCCGGCGTGATGCTGACCACATCACCCCTAGTGTGCCGATGGTCAAGAAAATATGGGCCTAACACCATATTCCCAATATATTTCCTCTACCTGCTCTCCCATGTACTGTCACTAGATCTGTTCAGTTTGCACAGTGAAAACGGTCAGTCTCTCAAGTAAACACGGATCGAGTTAAGAACACCTTGCTTTTCACGCGGGCAGTTTTACATTGCATCTTCTAGGGTCACTTCGCGAAATTATATGTTTTTATTGCCACCATCAGGCAAAACATTAAATACGGTGTACAAGAAAATTATAACTTAAACTGAAAATCGGCTTTTACCACATCTAAAGAGTAACTGCTATTTTGACATTATGTTTTAGCTATCCAACTTTTCGTGTTTCATCACACAGTTTAAAATACACCGATTAATATTTAAAATGAATTCATTGAGTTTTCTAGATTCCCCATGCGAACAAAAGGTACGGCCTCTAGTGTGTATATATATATATATATATATATATATATATATATATATATATATATATATATATATATATATATATATATATATATATATATATATATATATATATATATATATATATATAGTTCATATATATATATGAACAGTTTTGAAGGGGCGCAATTTTTTTTTTATTCTGGGCGCCATCAATCCTAGTTACACCTCTGCGGTTATGGTGTAATTTATAGTTGCCAAACATGTGCTTCACTGGGAGCTACATTGGTGTTGTGTCTGACGGGTTGTGATTCCATATGCTGGTGTGATTGTTGTGATTAGGTTGTGGGTTTGTGTTTACGTGGCATGTAGTCTCAGTCAGCGTTGCCACTCCTTTGTGGATTTACCTAGATCTAGGTTTTTTGGTCCCGTCAATGTGACGTTTTTCTAAAATTAGTGGCGGAACGCCAGCTAGATAATCTTTGTGTTTTTTGGGTTTTCGCCAAAAGTAGCCTAAAAATAGTACACAGTAGCCCAAAAAGAGTCTAAAGTAGTCCAAGTGGCCCAAAAGTAGCCGAAAATCTAGGTTTTGATTGGTACCACCTAGATTTTTTTTCCCCCACAATTCAGGGTGCCAACACTGGTTTCAGTGATTAAGTGAGTGAAACTCGGGCTGTTTTGACTGGCTAAAGTGTGATGATATTTAGAAATTAGCTGGTTGCTAGTTTTAGAAGCTGGTAGATTTGCATGTCAAGACTGTTGTAGAAGTTTACGCCTCCAGTGTACTACTACATGGGAAGAAAGATATTTCATAACTCAGACACGGAATAATGTCAGGTCAAAGTAGCGTAGCCGTCAGCAAGAATTCTTCCATGAATGTAAAATACCCAGTTAATAAAGGTGTATCATCGTATTAAAGTGTTGGGAGTCTGAAGATACATGTGTCCTGAAAATAATGAAGGAACAAAGACTGAACGCGTGGCTGCTATTCTGCAACTTAATTGTATCCCTAAGCAACGAGATCACGAAGGCGGTGGTATGATCACATGATGATGATATAATACCTTTAGCTGTGAGCAGGTAGCTATTGACAGCCCATTGCCTCTCTGACAAAGGTACAAGTCTTCCTTAGTTGTTGTGATGATGTGTAGAGTGTATTGTTGGGTGCGATGGGAGTAGCTGGTGTCGCAGGTCATTTAGTCTTGGGCACTGTAACAGTAGGTGTTCAACTGATTCCTCATGGTGGTGGCAGTACCGACAGTTTGGTTCACGTACTGGGTCTATTCTATTTAAATGTTTATTGACAGGGGCATGGCCTGTTCTCAGCTGGAAAATTAGACTCTGATCTCTTCTTTTCAGTTGTTTAACTGGATCTTGAGGGTTTGGTTTAGCTTGATGTTTGAAGAATGGACGCCCTGTCAGGGAGGTAGCCCACTGGTTTAGCCATTCTTGCCTATAATTGTTTCTCAGGATCTGTTGGCAGCTTTGCAGTGTGGTACTTGATGGGAACTGGGGCAGTGCTGCTCCTCTTTGTGATAGTTTATCGGCTTTTTCATTTCCTGGGACTCCGACATGCCCTGGGATCCACTGGAGTGTAACTTCGACGCCATAGGAAGTGAACAGTTGGTCAATAAATCTACAGATGTTATTAATATTAGGAGACATTTTGCTTTCTAGGGCTTGAAGTGCTGATTTTGAGTCTGAGATTATAACAATATCCTCTAGGTCAGTGATGCCACTTTCAAATTCTGAGATTATCCGGCCCAATGCTTTTTCTAGTGCTGTTATTTCTGCATCATAGTTGGAACAAATTTCTCCGCAAGGGCCAAAGATGCAAGAGTGGTCTTCTGGGTGCAGGTTGGGATATTTTATCACTGCACCATATCATGCATTGGTTGTAGCTTTAAATGCAGATCCATCTGTGTAGACATGGATGATGTCTTGTGGATATGAGTCTATAGTTTCTAAAGCGATGGTTTTCAGTAGTGATACTAGAGTGTTCTTGTCTGCTGAGGGGTCGGTCTACTCCCCACCCACAGGAAGAAAGGTGCTTGATGAGCCTAAGTCTTGTGGATGCCTTCTCAATCAGCTTGTCTATGTGGGGTCTCATGGCAAGTCTACGGTCGAGCTCGACTCCAAGATATCTCGGGCATTCTTCGAATGCTAATTTCTCTCCATTCATCCAGATTTCGATGTTGTTCTCATTAACTCCCTTGTTTAGACTGAACAGGACATACACAGTTTTCTCTACATTGATTTCAATTTTCCAGAACTGGCAGTATGCATAGATGGTTGTCAGGTTTTTGTTCATATTATTGATGATGGTTTGGAGGTATTTTCTTTTTGTCCAGATGACTAGGTAATCAGCAAATAGTGCTGACCCAGATGTATATGTTATCCTTCTGGCAGGACGTGACGATCCTGGAATACTGATACACTGGACTGCTTCCCTTCTGGGATATTGAAAAATGCATCCATATCCCCCCCCCCCCCTTTTGAAACCATGTACATGACTCAGAGACAACAGACTCTATACGAGCTCGGGTGTTGCCTCGGTTATCAAGACCAGCGCTGCTCTTCGGTACCTGGGGAGGGCAGTGAAAAGTATACTACCAGTAATACACATAACGCAGAAACACTACGCATCCTCCAACTCAACATATCAGAAATCCAAAACAAAAAAAAATAGAACTAACCTAGCTTCTACTGGACCTTAAAATCCATGTTGCAGTTATCCAAGAAGCAATGCTACCAAAAGACACCTCCTTTCATATCATAGACTATACAGTGTACCATTGCAAGTGTATAAAATGTCAAGGACAATGACACACAGACTGAGGTTTCCGCTCTTGAAACCAATGACGAAACAGATCTACAGGAAGTGATAGTCTGGAGTGGTGGAAAGCCATTGAAAATCATTAACATTTACAACCCGCCAAAAACACACTTTGCTCTGAAGCCTTTCCAGACCACGGAGTTTAGGAGAATGATCATTGCTGGTATGAACAGATAGAACCACATTGTCACGTGTCAGTGCCTAATGATTATCCCTGCCGCGTGTAGTTTCCTGGGCGGTGGGAGGGGATACCCGATGAAACAGGAAAAGATTAAGGCTACAGTCCTTTCAGGCATGGCGAAAGTTGTGACTAATATGACGTCCACATTCTCAGAAGAGACCTTGACACCATCACCAAAACTACCATGCTATGGACTCCAGAAGGAAAGTGAATACATAGCCGGCCAAAAGCCACATGGCCGAGAGCTGTGGAGGCAGAAATGCTAAACATGAACCAGAGCTGGGACACCACACGAAAGGTGGCTGTCGACCGAGAAAAGTGAAGACAGTTTGTTGCTGCCCTACAAGACGCCACCAGGCGTGATGGTCTCTGATTGCTTTGTCAGTCAGCGACCACGGACCAAAGACGAAGAAGAATATGACGTCGCCTTACTACAGCGTTACCCCAGCGGAAATCGAATACAACAATTTATATAAATAATTAATCAACATCTTGTCGTTAGGGTTGTGGAGTCGGTCACAAAAGTTTCCGACTTCGATTCCTGAAATTGTAGAAGTCCGACTTTGATTCGGAACCGACTACAGTTTTTTTTTTTTACTAGTCATAGGGCATATAATTTGGAGATGGAGTCCGAACATTTTTCTATCAACCCTGGCTCACACTTCACTGAAAAAAAAACCACTGACTACAGGACTCCGACAAAAACCCCGGCTCCACAGCCTTGGTTTTCTTCTACTACTTCTTCGTTCACTCTCAGACATTCAACTTGAATTTGTTCAAAGGAAACAGTTGTCAGCTTGAAGCTGTTGACATCTTGTAAAGTTTTTCCACGAATGGTACTAGTGATGAGCATTTGGGCTTTCTGTGTTCCTCATATGTTGGGCACCTTCGAAGTAGATGTTCAGAAGTCATTTTATCGGTGCCAGCGTTGCAGACATTGGCAGTTCCAGGTTTAATCAATCTATCATCCTACAGTTCCTAGTTTAATCTATCATCCTACACTATATCCCACAGCTAACAGTATCATGGTTATACAACATTTCATTTTAATGTGATTTATCCTTCTCTTCAACTAATATCCCAAAAACTTTAAACGCGTTTTTTTTCTCCAAACAAGCTGATGTAGAGATGGAATGAAGTAGTACTAATGCACGAATAAGGTTGTGCAATTACTGGCAACTTTATAATATAAAGCACATTGCAACACAAACCACTACTACAACGAAGATGAAAACCTTTGCTGCAGGCATCTTGCAAGGAGGCCAGATACAGTGATGGCCCATGCTTCATAAGAAGTAAACCGTGAAATGAAAGAATAAATGATTGATAACACTGGTATACACACATTTTGGTGCCTTAAATTTTATAGCTGTTCTTGGGTGATTTTAGGTTGCTGATTACAAAAATGTAACCAGATTTTTTCTATCAGCTCTAGTTTTTGAGATAACTAAGAATGACCATATTAGTAGGGCAATTGTTTTGTACAATCCTAGAAATAGGTGCTATCAGTGGCATTTTGACTTTAGTCTGCATTCATATTATATGTAATTACTGTGCATATATTACCAAAAATGTAATAAAATTGTATCACTAGCCTTTGTTTAGTCAACACGCAAAAAGGATCTTTTCGAGGACTTCCTGGAATGTGATATGCCCGGACAGTCACGCTTAAGAGTCCATCAGTAATCTGCCATCATGTGGGCATCCCAAAGTCCCTGGTATCTCTCTTCCATTGGTTTTATATCTTGGTGAAATCTTTCACCTTGCTCCTCACTAAATTCGCCAAGATTCTCCGGAAATAAATGTAAATGGTTATGGAGGTAGTGCAATTTTATGCTCATGTTGCATCCAAGTTCACAAAAACTCGACAGCATATTTCCAACTAATTCAGAATAATTGTCTGCTTTAAAGTTACCCAGAAAGTTTTGCATAACTAAAACAAATGATGACCAGGCTGTGGACTCTGTTTTGTTCATGGAATCAATAAAATTTGGATCGTTTATTAACTTTCTAATTTGAGGTCCATCAAAAATTCCAGCTTTAAGTTTGTCTATGCTCAATTCTGGAAACTTTCTGCATAAGTAATTAAAATAGGTGCCATCTTTGTTCAGTGCCTTAACAAATTGCTTCATCAAGCCAAGCTTTATATGTAATGGTGGCAGTAGAACTCTTTTTCGATCAATGAGAGGCTTATTGACAATATTTTTTTCTCCAACTTTAAATTCATCCCTCAACGGCCACTGTTTCTTTGTCCAGTGCATATCTTTTGCCCTGCTATCCCACAAACATATAAAACATGGATATTTGGTGAATTCCATTTGCTGGCCAAGCAAGAAGTTCATCATTTTAAGATCTTCACAAACCATCTCATCATCATGTGACGTATTCTTTCCAGAACGTTGTCTCCATTACAGCTGCTCTGAACGCATCACGATTCTGGGCAAGTCGACCTGCATCAGCCAAAGACAAGTTCAGACTCTCTGTGATGTCTTGGGTCCACCGTCGTCTAGGTCGACCCCTTCCCCTTTTTCCAGGGACCATGTCTTCCATCACTGTTTTTTCCAGACTATTATGTCTTTTTATATGACCGAAAAATTTCAGCTTCCTTATTGCGATGGTATTTAGGAGCCAATGTTCCTGTACGTTTAGTGAGTGCAGTACTTTTCTGCTGGTCTTTCTTATGTCCAGGGTATTCTCAACATCCTTCTGTCCTTGTTCTCACAAACCATCTAGTATGTTCTAAATACTTTAATTTTTCCAGAACTGTGCTTATTGTAGCATACTCCTCCTTCATTGTAGTAGAATGAGCAATTGGAATTGAGCCATATTTATTACCATTGTGTAAGAGAACACCCTTCAAACTTCTTTTAGAGCTGTCAATGAAAAGTCGCCACTCATCTGGTGTATAACTTACACCCATTTTGTTAACAAGACCTCCTACATTAGTACAAAACACAAGGTTGTTTTCTTTACAAAAGAATGGAATAAAACCTTGCTCTCTGCTGCGATAAAATGTAACCTTTGTTTCAGCAGTCAGTAATTTTTTTTCTTTCAATCTTGAAGCCAAAAGTTCTGAAGATTTCTTGGAGAGATATAGATCTCGGACTAGATCATTTAGTTCAAGCTGGTCGAAGCGTTGAGCATCTGAAAAATCATCTTCGAAATCACTATCACTGTCACTTGTCGTTCCACATGCCACTGCTGTCTCATCTTCTAGCAGGGGATCCGAAATCTGACTGAAAGTTGGAATTGGTATGTCATCTCCGTGTGGAACAGGTCACCTAGCAGAATCTAAATCTGGATATTTCCACTTTTTGTGATTTTTTCCATTAATTCCCTTAATATTCACAACACAGAAATAACAGTCATCATAGTGTTTCTTGGGCTCTCTCCAAAACCATTGGAATTCCAAATTTTAAACATTTTCTTTTCCCACAAGTCCACTGTCGCAGGTGTTCAACACATGTTTTGCAAACTATATGAGGAGCCCAAGATTTGTCCTGGTCACTTAGTTTTACTTTAAAGTAAGCAAAGTATGCCTTTTTCACAAAAACAGTAATATGCTTCCTATGTTCTTCTTTGAAAGTGTACTCTCCACAAATATAACAAAATAAATGCGGTGAAAGAAAACATGCTCTTCTTGAAGATGATGCCATTCTCTGTTAGAAGTGTAATAAAATAAGTAGCATACTAACATGCATGCAGTGGCTTAAAATCTAAAAAAAGGCAATTCTGGGAAGATTCTTGGAAACCTGAAACTGACAATAAACAAGCAGTTTTCTTTTGTAAAGGACTAGACAGCAATAGTTTTTTTTTTACATAGCCTTATATAGAAAATATTGTAATAATACAAAAATGTCTGCATCTCAAAAACCAGAGCTGCTACAGACAAGTAAATGTGATTTTTGGATTGAGCAGGCCTCATTTATGCACAATCAAGAGTAAAATGTTTGGCACCAAAAAAAAAATTTTTTTGGTAGGGCTGTGTAATCTTTAGACACTGTCCGCCTTCATCATCATGCCCCTTTTCGATCCGACAAATTGCAAGTACCCAAGCCTAGGCTTGACTTATTCAAGAAAAGCTTAGCGTACTCTGCTGCTCATCTTTGTAATTGTCTTCCACATAACCTAAGAAACAACCCCAGTCCCTATTAATACAATTGTAGCCTTTTCGAATACTTTATGAGTTCTGATTACATGCGCCCCCTAATGGGATTATCTTTTCTTATAATTTCAACTGTAGGTTCTAATGACGATGTTTGTACTCTTCAACATATGTTATGTCATGTTTATAAGTAGTTAATGTTAATATGAGTGTGCTATTTTATTTTACTTTACAACGTTGAATTCCTTGACACTGATATGTAAAATGCATATGAGAATAAATGAATTCAGTGTGAAAGGTGAGAGAAAGGAACGGCAGAATGTCAGACGGGCTATTGCGTGCCCAAGTCTCAACCCTTTGAAAATAAAGTTCGTTCGTTCGTTCGTTCTTTTGTTTGTTCCCTACAGAGCTTGGAGCTCACTTTCATGAAGCCAGCATAAACCATAGCCAGCCCCATGTACAACCTCATGTTAGTGGCCTTATACGACATGTTTGAGCAAGCAGTAATCTGCTTCTGTCTCTGTCTCATCAAAGTCCCTACACGCGGTAGCCCTGAAGCAGTCCTAACCCAGCGCATAGGTGTATTGCCACGTGTACTAAGTAACTCACAGCTGTCTACACAGCCATTACCTTGCAGCCTAAGCATCGAGAACGTTCGATCATTCATTGAACTTCCCACCACGACTATCGACAAACAGCTGTGTTGTTTCAGGGCCGTGACAGGCATGACTATGGCAGGTGTTATGTACTACATGTTCCTCTGTAATGGAAGAGTTGTCACAAGAATCGATACTGCCATTTTCCCATCACGCGCTCTAGTGCAGGGGTTCTCAACTTTTTGTTTGCTCATGTGACCCCCCCCCCCCCTTTTGGAGCCATACGGTCTACGTTGAGAACCACTGCTCTAGTGTACATAACCAAGTGCTAGTACGATCTATAAAAAAGATAAAAGTAATCGCATAGCTGATACTGCCGTAAGGAACTTAAGTGTTAGAGACCTGATGATAAGAAACTCTTTACAGAGCGGTACAACAAGACGCAATCTGATCATCAGAAACAGTCCCCCCGTCCGACAAGTGTTTCGGCCCGATATACTCCTTTACATTCTACGGGGGCGGGCCCACGTGGGTCATGACTCCCAAGCGTCTCAGCCTCCTGTTGTCTTGACCAGTTCCCTTCCTCGTCGCCTTTTACTTCCCTAACTCAAGAGCAGAGCCAAGTATCCATTTACAGCCGGATAGACTGGAGCATTTGTTTCTGCATTTCAAGACGCCACTAGGCGTGATCGCTACTGGCAGCTTTGTCAATCAGGGGCTAGGAATCCAAGAAGAAGACTCTGGAGCATGACGATACACGTGTCTTGAACCCGACAACTTTGCCGTGAGAGACCAGTCCTTTTACTACTACATCATCATCAACCTGTTCATGTTCACTCTCTATGGAGCATGGAAGTACTACTACATCATCATCAACCTTTTCATGTTCACTCTCTATGGAGCATGGAAGTACTACTACATCATCATCAGCCTGTTCATGTTCACTCTCTATGGAGCATGGAAGTACTACTACATCATCATCAACCTGTTCATGTTCACTCTCTATGGAGCATGGAAGTACTACGAAATCATCATCAACCTGTTCATGTTCACTCTCTATGGAGCATGGAAGTACTACTACATCATCATCAACCTGTTCATGTTCACTCTCTATGGAGCATGGAAGTACTACTACAGCTGCCCCCCCCCTCCTTTTTTTAATTATTTTTTTCCTTTATTATTTTTTATTTTATTTATTTCTTTATTTAGTTTTTATTTTTATTTATTTATTTATTTGTTTTAAATTTATTTATTATTATTATTTATTTATTTATTTATATTTTATTTATTTATTTTATTTTATTTATTATTTATTGATTACTTTTTTCTCACTCTTTTCCAGTCCTTGTTTTTATTATTTCTTATCTTTATGTACTGTCAACTTCCTCTTTCCGGTTTAGTGGCAGCCATCCTGCTTTGCTTCACATGTGACTGGACTTAATATTAAGGGAGTTTTTTTCTCTTTTTTTATAGTTTCATGTTCTCTACTTAATTCTCATTTTCTTTCCCTCCTGTCTCTTGTTTGTCTGTCCCTGACGAAGGCCTTGTGGCCGCAACGTAGGTTTTTCTTGTCCTTCTCCTTGTAAGACGTATTACTATTTGTGTGGGTGTGTGTGTTTTTTTTTATTTTTTTTATTTTTTTCTCAACCCCTCCTTTTGCAGGAAGTCTGCACCAAGAATTTAAATGTTCTCGTAGCGGTGCTTTCAGTGTGTCACGGGATGCCTCCCCTTGGCTCTGCAGTAGTGGTCCAACAGTGGTCAAAACCTCGAGTATCTAATGTAGGTCTTCAAAATTGTCTACCTTCGCACAGGGTCATTCTTGACAGAGTGGTAGATAGAAGGATAATTATGCTTCTACCTCGAAGGCGTGTTCACATGATATTCAGAAAGCAAGAACAATGCTGAATGAGTCCCAGCATTTTTAACTTTAGTATCTGCCGTGAACTTTAGTAAAGGATTGTCTTATAATCAGTTAGCTCGTTCAAGCCCCCAACTGAATTACTCAGTGAAATTCTTGTTATTTTATAGCTCTGGTTAAGTGTACTTAAGAAATTGACTGAGACACACGGGTACATTACATTCAAAATGATGAAATCAACGTTTAATTTATATACACACGGGTAACAAATTTAATAATCAATTATGGTAAACAGTTTAAAATGAATATTTCTTTTTAAGAAAATAATCATCAAGAGTGATGTTATGGTTTTCGAAAAAATGGACAGTTCACTTGGCAGCTTTTAAGTTTGTACTTAGCTGTCAATAGTTTGATGGTATCTTATGTTGTCATGCAGTAATGTTCTACAAAAGAGGATTACAGTGGGGGTATAGACCTCTACCAAAATCAGACACTTACTGTATATGCAGTTGGTTTGACATTTGAGATGCTAAGATAGACTGCTCCTGATTGGACTTTTCCTCAAAGTAGTAACCATGGTGTGTAGACGAAACATTTTGCTTATATTTAACAGTGTTGACTACTTGACTGACTTCAAATTTCGTCAAGAAGAAATCATAGACAGCCAGTAACACGGAATATTAGGACCCAAATATAGGACAGGTCATAGAACTTGGCGAGAATTCTAAGATTCGAAGAGAGTAACCCCGGAGACATCACTTTGCACCTCAAGTTCTAGGATCCAAGTTCAAGTGTACTCACCTAGCTCACCTGAAAGGTACGGCATCTTAAACAGTTGCCCGACAATATCCGGACGTTTCCTGTAAAAAAAAGTATGTGTTCGCCCGAAAAACTAAGGTTTGTGGTTCAAGTTACCAGCAGTCAACGCTAGACACCAACATCATACGGGTCTTGTAGACGCTTGACAACCCCTGTAGTTACCTCAGCCTTGATGCATGAGACGTGCTACAGCCACCAGACTTGACTACTGCAGAGAGGTTGTAGTCCAGTGCACCAGTGGGAATCAACAGCGGCTGAAGCAGACGCCAACCGACCCCATACAGCGAAACCAATTGAATTTCCAAATTGTTCACAAGTTCCATCACAGTTTAAATCATCCGATGATAATAAATATCATCACTTCTTTGTTATAAACAACTTTATTTATTTTACGTTGTTAAACTAACAGTGATTATTAAACCTGTTTATCTGTAACTGTTTAGCTATAGTTGGTTTAATTACTACTGAGTGAATTGTATGTCTGCACCCGTATAAATCATACTGTTTAATGTATATAGAGAGAGCTAGAAAATTTATAATTGCTGAATCACCTTCTGCTGTGGGCTCAGAAAATACGAGCGAAAATATATTACCTCCCATAAGGGGCGGGAGAATAATTAGTTCATCCCATCTTAGACAATCTCAGTTGTTATGCTTGCTTTTCTTTAAATTCCTGTGAGGCTCTCTAAATTAGAAGTCTCTTTCTTCTATTTTTATCTCTGCCAAGATTAATCTAGCGCCAAGGTTGATACCTTTGAATACCCTAACCATTATACTCTAACTTTGGCTATTGTTTAACCACTACTGTGAAGCAGGGAAGACAATACTGTCATACACCTAGAGACAGTTCTGTCCAGTGTCTGCTTCTCATCTCTTTTTCCCCTAGCCCTTATCTGGTTCTTGTCATCAGTTCGAAACTGGTGTTCTTGGCATACTATGTCAATCCGTCTTTTCTACGCAAGCACCCATTTATGAAAGTCTGTGAGTTTTTGATCAAGCAAAGCAAACCTAATGCAACAGAATGTTCAGACTTCAGAAAATTCAGCCTGATGAGTCACACAATTAACATACTGCTCAAAATCATACACGAAAGAATAAAAAGTAAGGTAGACAGCTAATTCCAAGAAGAACGGTTTGGTTTTAGACGGAACAGTGGAACAAGAGAGGCAATATTTGCCTAAGAATATTAGCAGAGAAATATACAGAGGTCCAAAAAAGTATGTACATGTGCTTTATTAACTATAAGAAGGCTTTTGACAGAGTCCATCATGAGAAAATAATTGAATGCCTGGAAGACATAGGTATTGATGGAAAGGATATAAGAATACTCAGTAACCTTTATTGGGAGCAAACTGCCACAGTAAGATCTGGAAGGAATTATTCACCATACATAGACATAAAAATAGGTGTCAGGCAAGGTTATTTGCAGTCCCCCTGCCTATTTAATCTATACACCGAAAAAATTTTCAAACAGATACAGGAAATACCAGGACTGAACATCAGTGGAAGGTCAATAAATAGCCTTAGATATGCAGATGATACCGTGTTGTTAGCTGAAAGCGAACAGGAGTTACAAGAACTAGTGAAGCAAGTGAACAGTATACGTCAAGAATATGGACTCGACATTAATTTTGAGAAAACAAAAACTATGATAATTAGCAAAACAGACGATAAACCCACATTAAAGATAAGCGTAAAAGGGAAAATCCTGGAACAAGTCAAGAGCTACGTATATCTTGGTCATAAAATAACAGAAGATGGCAGATGTGAAACAGAAATCAAGAAGAGAATAGGAATGGCCAAAGCTATATTCAGCAACATGAAACATATACTGACATCTAAACAGTTATCTCACAAATTAAAACTGAAATCATAAAGTGTTATACATAAATTCTGCATTTCTGTATGGTGCAGAAACATGGACGATGTATAAGAATTTGGAAGAAAGAATTGAGGCTCTTGAAATGTGGATATATAGAAGAATGGGGCGTATCTCGTGGCAAGAGATGAAAACAAATACACGCTTGGTAGCATCTTGTAGGGCAACAACACATTGATTCCACTTTGTTAGGTCGGTGGCCATCCTTCGGACAGTGCCCCAACTCTGGTTCATTCTTTGCATCTCAGCCTCCGCAGTCCTCCGCCAAGTTGTTTTTGGTCGGCTTCTCTTTTGTTTTCCTTCAGGGGTCCATTTTGTGCATAGGCCTATGTTATTTTAAGATAAGTAGATAAAAGAAAATAAAAATCTAAACAAACAAATGAGATAAAACAAAACCTAAGAACAAAAACCAAACAGAAATAGTATCATAAGTATTATAAGAATATTATTATACCTTCTCCCTCCCAGTTACTATATATTAGCTTTTGTTCTAATGAAACATTGTTTGATTATATTATGTATGCGTTTAGAACTTTGACTTGGTAAATATACATAGCTTAGGCCTACTCATAAGTTATTTGTGTGTTCCAGTTTGTTTTTTTTTTAACAGAAAAGAACGCAACCCCAAGGAGCAGTTTTATCTTCAGAAACATCAAAACCATCTAACATTAATCCATCGGACGGGACCTAAGACGCGTCAACAGTGAGGAATGCAGTCAGCGACCCATAGCTAGATTGCCTGCGTCAGGGTCAGCTTGAGAGTCTTCCCTCCTTCATCAAAGACACCAATCACGCTCTTACTACTTTCTCCTCTATCCGACTCCCAGCAGACCGCTCCTACCGTCTTTTCTTGCTAGACGTCTGCTCTCTGTATACCTCTATTCCCCACTCTGATGGTCTCCGAGCTCTTCGGTTTTTTCTGGATCAGCGCACTTGCCCTTCTATATCCACTGACACCCTTCTCCGTCTTGCTGAACTGGTCCTTAACCTGAATTCCTTTGAATTCAATGGTCAATTTTTTGACCAAATTAGTGGTGTTGCCATGGGAACGAAGATGGGTCCCAGCTATGCCTGTCTATTCATGGGCCACTTGGAGCATCAGATATGGCAACAATACTCCGGTCCTTTCCCTGGGTTTTACCGCAGATATATCGATGATGGCATAGGTCTCACAGATATGTCTGAGACGATTTACACCGCTTCATCGACTTTGTGAACTACTTTCACCCCACCATTAAGTTCACCTCCCTCGTCTCCACAGTTTCTGTCAACTTCCTTGACATTACTATTTCTATCACGCCCTCCGGCCTTAATAACCTCAGTATACTTACAAGCCGACAGATGCCCACAGCTACCTCCTGTATACCTCTTCTCATCCTCGGGCCTGTCGTGACTCCCTTCCTTTTTCACAACTTCTCCGCCTCCGCCGTTTATGCCAAGACGACGATGACTTCCACTTACGAGCAAATGAGATGTTGGATTTCTTCCGTAACCGACTTTATCCAGAACATGTTCTCACCTCTGCTCTCCAACGTGTGCTCCCCCATCTCTCGTCAGGAGGCCCTCATACCTCACCATAAATCCACTTCGGATAGAGTCAAATTAATCTTGACCCATCACCCTCATAGTACTACTGTCAAACAGATCCTTTTCCGCCACCTCCCTATCCTCCAAGCAGAGCCTGTGACCCAAAAAGTATTCAGTGAAGCACCTTTGGTGGCATATAGACGTGACAAGAACTTGAAGGATCTTCTTGTTCACAGCCGTCTCCCAAAGGAGAATGCCACTCACTTTGGCACACTACCCTGTGGTCGGACAAGATGCAACACGTGCAAGTATGTCACCTCAACCCAGAAGGTGTCCTTTCCTAAGGCTACGTACACCATCACTAGTAGCTTCACGTGTGAATCGCGCAATGTCATTTATACGATCATATGTAAACGTTGCGGCAAAACCTATATTGGCCAAACAGGCAAACGACTTGGGGACAGATTCAGCCAGCACTTAAATGACATCGCTCAGCAAAAGTCCACACCAGTTGCCATACACTTCAATGGTCCTGATCACCATGGTCCCATCGACATCCAGGTCACAGCGATCCGATCCTGCTCCTCTGACACTGCCAGCCGAGAACAGCTTGAGAACCGTCTTATACACCGCATGGGGTGTCTAAAACCAGCCGGTCTCAACACTTTTCACACCTTTGTCTGAGGTCACCCTTTCCTCTCTTGCTCTATTTGACTCTTTCCACTCTTACAGTGAGGAATGCAGTCAGCGACCCATAGCTAGATTGCCTGCGTCAGGGTCAGCGAACCAGAGCGGACCAAGACCCTACTCCACCTCCAAGTGGTGGTCCTGGAAACAGGCTGCATCACTGCAGTCTGGCTGAGTGAGTAGGGATCGAAGAGGCAAGGCTAACCCGGTCCCAAAAATGCCGTGCTGAAGTCGGATGTGTCGGCCGAAAGGCGCAAATATCGCAGCTTCGCTGTAAACGAACACAATGCAACCAACGTCCGTTTCAGGACGAACAAAGAAGAAGAAGAAGAAGAAGTCCATCGGACATGACAAAAATGTCTGACACTACTAGAAGACCTACAGATGTGACATCATTTGTGACCAAGGAAGAAACTCTCAGAGCTGAGGTTATTTGGACTGTTTTCAGTCAAAATTCACCATCGTTTTAATTCAAATACAGGAATTAATAAAATACAAAAACAAGAGGAGTTTTCATTGCGTTGGGAAACATATGGAGAACAAGAGTAATTAAGTCCAACACGAAAATAAGAATCTTCAACTCAAATGTTGTCAGTCCTATTGTATGGCTCTGAAACATGGAGAACAACAGAAACAACAACCAACAAGCTACAGACTTTCACAAATGGGTGCTTGCATAGAATAGAAGGACTGAAATGATACGACAAAGTCACAAATATGTGGAACTAATGACTGTTAAAATCTAAATGCTGAGCTATTCAAGACAGACCCTGAACTAGCAGCAGAACTATTAGAACCACTATTTGCACAAGTCTGGGAAACTGAGACAACACCAACAGAGTGGAGTAAAGGAATAATTGTCAAATTGTCCAAGAAGGGTGATCTTGCAGACTGCAATAACTGGAGAGGAATTACCCTCCTCTCAGTTCCCAGCAAAATACTAGGCAGGATAATCATCCAGAGAATTTCAAAAGCAGTTGACCATAAACTGAGGAAAGAACAAGCGGGCTTCAGAAAGAACAGAAGATGTGCAGATCATATATTTACCCCCAGGAACATTATAGAGCAGTGCTCAGAATGGCAGAGACAGCTGTACATTAACTTTGTTGATTTTGAAAAGACTTTCGACAGCATACACAGGGACAGCCTGCGGAAAATACTGAGGGCTTATGGAATTCCCAGCCGCATTGTTTCCATCATAAAAAGCCTCTATTCTAATTTTACGTGCAGTGTTGGATCGAGTAATATAACTTTCGAAGTGAAAACCGGAGTACGGCAGGGATGCCCCTTGTCAACAACATTATTTCTGGCAGTCATAGATTGGGTGATATGCCAGACAACGGAGGGCAGTCCAAGAGGAATTAGATGGACAACGTTTTCTACACTGGAAGACCTGGAATATGCAGATGACATTGCACTACTCGCGCATTCACATCAGCACATTTAAGACAAAACTGATAGACTGAATAAGTATGGCCAGCAGGTTGGCCTGAACATCAATTTGAAGAAGACAGAGGTCATGACACTAAATGTGGGCAATCCGGAGCCAATAACAGTAAGGAACCAGAAGCTAGAACAGACAGACACATTTACTTACCTAGGAAGCATAGTAACACCTGACGGTGGAACAAGCAAGGACATTAGCAACAGAATGAATAAAGCAAGAACAGCCTTTGCTGTTCTCAACAACATTTGGAAGTCTTCCCAGTACAGCACAAACACCAAATTAAGACTGTATGAGAGCTGTGTACTTTCTGTGCTTCTCTATGATGCAGAATGTTGGAGAATAACAGAGAAGGAAATGTCGAAACTGTCCTCCTTCCACACAATCTGTCTAAGGAAAATTCTCCGAATCTTTTGGCCAAACACCATCAGCAACCAAGAACTACTTATTCGGAGTAACCAGGAGGACATGCACACCCTCATAGCTGGCAGACGCTGGAGTTGGGTTGGCCACATCCTCAGAAGGGACCCTGATACCATCACAAGAACAGCTATGCTATGGACCCTCGAGGGAAAGCGAAAGAGAGGCCGACCAAAAACAACTTGGCGGAGAACTGTGGAAGCTGAAATGCAAAGAATGAACCACAGTTGGGGTACTGTACAAAGGATGGCCGCCGACCGAGCAAAGTGGAATCAATTTGTTGCTGCCCTACAAGACGCCACCAGGCGTGTTGGCCACTGACTGCTTTGACGGTTGGTGGCTATGGATCAAAGAAGAAGAAGAAGAAGAATGACTGTTAAAGGGTCATGCGGTGATTGTTGAAAAGTTAAAAGGTGGCTTCATATTGTTTTTCTGCATGCATTTTCCTCTTTTCAATTGACTTGTTCTTCATTGAGCAATCGTGCTAATATTTGTTAGTTGCGATTGGTGAGCAAAAAACTTTCAATTAAACTGAATGAGGATGACAACATTGCATAGCTTCAGAGTCCACATAGGTACATATTTATTACGGATACAAATTCATCAATTCATGGCATCAATCGTTTATACATACAATTCGTGCAGTCCAAGATCGTCTCCTATATTAACTCCTCTATCGTCAAAAGTGATAACGTGTATACACGGGATGTCGTCTGGCGAACATCCGGCAATGATCGTTGTCGTTTTGACAATATTATAAAATCAGTAATTATGATTCAAATACTCCCTGCGTTACTTCTTGAAAAGAAGTTTATACATCAAAATGGGATGACTCAATACTGCATCCACACATAATAGAAGCCTAACCCCCTGGCTTGTAATTCAGGCGAAACTCTGCACAATTCATATACATCAAGAGCGATGAAGAACACGACTGTCTTGGACACCTTTACATACCTAGGATGCATAGTAACATCAGACGGCGGCGCAGGCAAAGACATCAACATCAGAATGAATAAGGCAAGAACAGCCTTTTTTAGTCTAAACAACATCTGGAGGTCCTCTCAATGCAGCACAAGCACAAAATTAATATTATATCAGAGCTGTGTGCTTTCTGTGCTTCTCTATGGTGCGGAATGCTGGAGAGTTACAGAGAAGGAAATGTCGAAATTGTCCTCTTTTCACACATGCCTCAGAAAACTTCACCGAATCTTTTGGCCGAATACCATCACCAACCAAGATCTGCTCACTCGGAGCAAGCAAGAGGACATGCACACCATCATAGCTAGCAGACGCTGGAGCTGGGTTGGCCATGTCCTCAGAAGAGACCCCGATGCCATCACAAGAACAGCTATACTTTCGACTCCTGAAGGAAAACGAAAGAGAGGCCGACCAAAAACAACCTGGCGGAGGATTGTGGAGGCTGAGATGCAAAGAATGAACCAGAGTTGGGGCACTGTACGGAGGATGGCCACCGACCGAGCAAAGTGTAATCAATTTGTTGTTGCCCTACAAGATGCCACTAGGCATGTTGGCCACTGACTGCTTTGACGGTTGGCGGCTAAGGATCAAAGAAGAAGAAGAGTAATGAAGAACACGACTGTCTTGGACAAAGTCAGGCTCTAGAAGGGTGTATATAGATTGTTGTCATGCGGTAGCATAACAACGTACCGCGTCATGTCTAACCCTAGACAACTATACAATTTCGCGTTCAATAAAATATCTATAAGCGCGAAACATCTATTTATGGCATACCAATACCTTAACGCGTAACTTTAAAATGCTCACAGTTGTAGGGGCCAACATCATTAAATGTGTCATAACAATGACAAGAACCAGACAAGTGCCAGTGGAACAAGAGTTGAGAAGAAGACGCTGGCGATAGATAGGACACGCATTGAGGAAACCTGTTGATAGCATTACAAGGCAGTCCTTGTTGTGGAATCAACAGAGAAAGAGAGACAGAGGTAGACCAAAAAACACATGGAGATGGGTACAGAGATGAAAATGATGAGGAAAACATGGAAAGAACTTGAGCGGATGGCACGTGACAAAGAGTTGGCATTTGTTTGTTAAAGGCCTATGCTCCTTGGGGAGCTAAAATATTGCCATTTTAAATCTTTCTATTATATAAAACTTACATTCTAGCTATTAAATGGGAAAAGTTACATTTTTCAAACATGATCTTACACACATTTAGTATGCATTTGAAAATCTCTGAAAAAAATTAATATGGCACAAACTGTTTAAAATACAATCACAGACATACTATCATCAAACATGTATAACACCCTTTATTAATCTGCTAAATCTGTTCCTTTATGGCTGTTAATTGTCATAGTTGATGTTTTTTTGCTAATACATGTTGATAACTCTCAGGTCCTTACAATCAATGTTGATGCATTCTTGCATTTTCATAATTTTCTCATGTATTTTCTACATCTCAAATGCTTTAGTGTAGTGCATAAAGCTCATGTATAAATAAATACATTATAGATATAAGTTATATTTTTTTTAAATGATCATATACACATTTTGCATGCACTTGATAGCTCTGACTCATATAGAAGAAAGTCAGTATAGCAAACACTATTGAATGTGACATTGGATATTCTACCATTAACTCTTAGTATACGTGCTCAAAAACCGCGTTTTTACGAGCTGATTTCAGAGAGCACAATTTTAGACATGACTGCGTTTACTGATTTTGCATTAAGTAACTTATTTATAATGATAACATAAAGTGTTATATATTAAAATGTAGAAAAATGAAACATCTCTACATGCATTTAACTTAATTGTTAAGTGGTGTTAAACATGCATGCAACATATACAGTAATGAGTGCAGAAAAATTTTTAAATTGAAAAAATTGAGAAACAAATTGTACTTATCAATATGTATAATTAATTCTGGTAAACTTCTACCCCTAAACCTACTTTCATTTTAAAGTACAGCCATTTTCACATAATGTAGGAAAGTTGGAGCTGTTTCTAAGCACAAATAAAGTTTTTATCACAATTTGAATTTTTTTGGTATATTTAGATAAAGCGCACAAATATTTTAACCTTTATTTACAGACATGACTACCGTTACTGATTTTGCATTAAATAATTTATTTATAATGATAACATGAAGTGTTATATATCTAAATATAGAGAAATGAAACTCCTTTGACATGCACTTAACTGAATTATTCAATGATTTTAAACATGCATGCAACATATGCAGTAATGAATGCAGAAAAATTTAAAAAGATAAAAAATTGAAAAACAAATTGTCCTTATCAATCATCATCATCATCAGTTGCCATCTCCACAACGAAGGTTGGCTGTAATGGATCTCCAACGTCTTCTGTCTCTTGTCTTGATGGTGCACTCTGATAGACTCTTTCCTGTCCATCTCTTGATGTTGTCTTCCCACTTATAGCGCTGTCTTCCCCTTGCACGTTTGCCTTCAACTCTCCCTTCTGTTATGGTCTTCTGCAAGGTGTTATGCCTTTTTATGTGGCTAAAGTATTTTAGCTGTCGAACTTTGACCTCCCTCATTAGTTCTCTTTTCATACCTAGATTTTCTAGGACCTCCTTATTTGTTTTCATCTCTTTCCATGAGATACGCCCCATTCTTCTATATATCCACATTTCAAGAGCCTCAATTCTTTCTTCCAACTGCTTATTCATCGTCCATGTTTCTGCACCATACAGAAATGCAGAATATATATAACACTTTATGATTCTCAGTTTTAATTTGTGAGATAACTGTTACTGTTTGGATGTCAGTATATGTTTCATGTTGTTGAATGTAGCTTTGGCCATTCCTATTCTCTTCTTGATTTCTGTTTCACATCTGCCATCTTCTGTTATTATATGACCGAGATATACGTAGCTCTTGACTTGTTCCAGGATTTTCCCATTTACGCTTATCTTTAATGTGGGTTTATCATCTGTTTTGCTAATTATCATAGTTTTTGTTTTCTCTATATTAATGTCGAGTCCATATTCATGACTTATACTGTTAACTTGCTTCACTAGTTCTTGTAACTCCTGTTCGCTTTCAGCTAACAACACGGTATCATCTGCATATCTAAGGTTGTTTATTGACCTTCCACTGATGTTCAGTCCTGGTATTTCCTGTATCTGTTTGAAAATTTTTTCGGTGTATAAATTAAATAGGCAAGGGGACAGCACACAACCTTGTCTGACACCTCTTTTTATGTCTATGTATGGTGAATAATTCCTTCCAGATCTTACTGTGGCAGTTTGCTCCCAATATCAATATGTATAATTAATTCTGGTAAACTTCTACCCCTAAACCTACTTTCATTTTAAAGTACAGCCATTTTCACATAATGTTGGAAAGTTGGAGCTGTTTCTAAGCACAAATAAAGTTTTTATCACAATTTGAATTTTTTTGGTATTGTAACGACTCCAAATGTTGTGTGATGATATAACTTCTGTTGCCAAGGGCAGGTAGTGCTGGCACTTAAAGTATGGTGTAGACTTAGGACTGGTGTACATGTGTAAAATAGTTGCACAGTCATACAGGTACAGTTCCAACAGGAACGCCACACCAAATCATGACGTATGGAGTCAATGAATGTTGTAAAATCCTTGTGACGTTTATATTATTTAATGAAGACGCCACGTTGACGAAAAATGCGTAGACATAAACAAGTAGGTACATCATAGGTACAATCAAACAGTCATTGTTACAGCAACATAGTCAGTACAGCAATGGACGGTAGACAGCATCATAGTAAAGATGAATCACATGCATATCAGTACATCATAGGGCTGTAAATGTATTCAGGCGGAAATCTCCATCCCTTTCTATAACAGCTAGAAGATATCAAATGGGAGATTAAATCTAGTCTCCTATATTCGACCTCAACAAGACAGGCATGTCTTCTGAGCGTCATATTATCGTCCTCTATGTTCCTCAAACAACAAAGGTATCAAACCTAGATCCATCAATAAAGTTCAGGAAGCAAATGGTCCTTAGGACAGGCATCAATCGATGCAAGACAATATAAGTGGATCGTGAGCTGAGCAAACTTGTCATATCATAGACTCTTTAATAAGGCAGGCTAGGCAAAAATGTCAACATCAAAAGATAGCGATAACGTTACTCAGCAGAACTTAATTACCTGTTCATCAGGAATTAAATCACATAAATCACATAGGCCTCCAGGCACTTGGAATAACATAGAGATACATCATCTCAAAAGGAACAACAACGATGAGGACTCTTTCCTGAATAATATCAGCAAGGACGCCAGCACAAAAAACTTCGTCCTGCTCACAAGCAAAATCTGCCAAGAGTCAACTGGGCGGAAATCATTCCAACCAAGACACAACCTAGGACATGCGCAGAACACGCGAATCGAATACAGCTCAGCTAACTTACGAAACGAAGAATGTACCTTCTCGAACAATGCCTTAAAAGGATAGGAATCGAAACACTGCAAGTTGCCAAATGCTTATCAAGAGAAGTGGGCCCGAGCGCTCCAAACATGGACATGACTTAAAATCGCTCCATATATGGACTTGACTTAAAACCGCTCAAACACAACTTATCGGCAACCCACACCAACAAGAAAAGCGAACTACTTACAATAAAAAGTGACTATAATTTCATGAGTTACTTCCCATGCATTAAAAAATTAAATATAGTCAGAATGCATGGTCAGAATATATAGTCAGAATAAGTTGCGACAAGTTTAGCGCAACATTACCGCAACCTCCCGATAAAAAAAAAATGTGCAACATTTTTTTTTTTAAATATCCAAGAGTAAAACCAAAAGCGGTTTAACAATGCACGAATTATGCGGGGATAACTAGTTGCACTGCCTAATATGAGGCTAAATTGACACATAAAGTGTCTGGTGAGAATATTTCTCAACAGATAAAAAATCTGATTCAAAAAATATATATCGGGGAGGTGCCACCAACACACACTACGCTTGCATGAAAATACAATATAAATATGCAAGTTCATATCATTATAATCAAATAGCGGTGTCATACTCTAATACCGCTTAGAATGGATGTACACATCTGATATAGAATGTTAAATAGTACATTATCTAAATGTTTAATAATATCATTACATAATGAAATTAAACATAAATGACGATCCAGGACACATCTCCTGTCGTTCCAAGGAAGTGTACAATGCGGAACTATCCATGTTTGACAACAGAAAGATAGCTTCTCAGATCAACAATAACGTGCTGAGAAAAAACAACCAATATAATTCTATTTAATAGCCATTAAGTTTCATACTATACAATACATTATTATTAACAATTGTGGCTTGTAAGTAAACTTTCGGCCCTTATATTAACTACTCAGTCTTCTTGTTATATTAAAGATGGGAACATAAGAAGATGATAACAAAGCACAATAGTATGTGTTCACCTAAAGTGAGGACAGATGTGCTAATGTATTGTAGTAATATAGGTGTGTTATGACTCTGTCGTATATCTAGAAATAGGACAGAAGTATTAGTTGGAATCATGTGGGCAACTAGACAGAATGTCAGCCATCACATTATCCGACCCACG
This sequence comes from Oreohelix idahoensis, assembly GCA_024509875.1. NCBI lineage: Eukaryota > Metazoa > Mollusca > Gastropoda > Stylommatophora > Oreohelicidae > Oreohelix > Oreohelix idahoensis. The sequence continues at coordinate 104,867 of JAMPIV010008502.1, read as the reverse complement.
GATAGCTCGTACCGTGAAGTGAAAAGGTTGAAGAGCAATAGCATATCGAGTGGATCTCGAACTCTTCAAGTTCTTAGTCTGAATAGCTGTAAGAGCTTTTTGATCAGTTTCTAGAATGAAGTGTGCGCCCAGGAGGAATCTTTGTAGTTTGAGAATTGACCAAACCATAGCCAACAACTCACGGTCTAAAACCGAGTAGTTCCTCTCTGCCGCATTTAGTTTTCTAGAAATGTACATAACAGGATGCAGAGTTTCAGCATATTCCTGCATAAGTGCTGCTCCGATCCCAGTGGATGAAGCATCACTTCGAAGAACAAAAGTCCTATCAAGAGTAGGTAATCTTAGGATGGGAGGAGAAGAAAATATTTTCTTGATCTGGTCTAAGGAAGATTGACATTCCTGAGACCAACGAACCAGATTAGGCGACCCTTTCTTCAACAAAGTTGAGAGAGGTGCCATGATCGAAGATAGATTCGGGATGAATCTCCCATAGAATTGAATTAAACCCAAGAGACTACGGACTTGTTTCTTCGTTTTAGGTACAGAGATGTTCAATATTTTAGAAGTATTGTGGTCTTCTGTCTTCAAGAGACCATGACCAACACGATGACCGAGGAAAGAGATTTCACAAAAACCAATATAGGCTTTAGAGGGTTTTGCTGTCAAATTAAACTCACGTAGAGTGGACAGTAGGTCATATAAACCCAAATAGTGATCTTCCCAGGAATCACTGAAGAGACAGATATCATCTAAGTATGCGATGACATCTGAACGATGAGAAAGAATTCGACGCATCATGCGAACGAAAGTAGCAGGGGCATTCATAAGACCGAAAGGCATAACATTCCATTGAAACTGTCCTCCTTCCACACAATCTGCCTAAGGGAAATTCTCCGAATCTTTTGGCCAAACACCATCAGCAACCAAGAACTACTTATTCGGAGTAACCAGGAGGACATGCACACCATCATAGCTGGCAGACGCTGGAGTTGGGTTGGCCATGTCCTCAGAAGGGACCCTGATACCATCGCAAGAACAGCTATGCTATGGACCCCCGAGGGAAAGCGAAAGAGAGGCCGACCAAAAACAACTTGGCAGAGAACTGTGGAAGCTGAGATGCAAAGAATGAACCACAGTTGGGGCACTGTACGAAGGATGGCCGCCGACCGAGCAAAGTGGAATCAATTTGTTGCTGCCCTACAAGACGTCACCAGGCGTGATGGCCGCTGACTGCTTTGACGGTTGGCGGTTATGGATCAAAGAAGAAGAAGCATGGTCAGAATATATAGTCAGAATAAGTTGCGACAAGTTTAGCGCAACAGGTATATTTAGTTAAAGCGCACAAATATTTTAACCTTTATTTACAGACATGACTACCGTTACTGATTTTGCATTAAATAATTTATTTATAATGATAACATGAAGTGTTATATATCTAAATATAGAGAAATGAAACTCCTTTGACATGCACTTAACTGAATTATTCAATGATTTAAAACATGCATGCAACATATGCAGTAATGAATGCAGAAAAATTTAAAAAGATAAAAAATTGAAAAACAAATTGTCCTTATCAATATTTATAATTAATTCTGGTAAACTTCTACCCCTAAACCTACTTTCATTTTAAAGTACATCCATTTTCACATAATGTAGGAAAGTTGGAGTAGTTTCTGAGCGCAAATAAAGTTTTTATCACAATTTGAATTATTTTGGTATATTTAAGCGCACAGATATTTCAACCTTTATTTACAGACATGACTACCGTTACTGATTTTGCATTAAATAATTTATTTATAATGATAACATAAAGTTTTATATTTATCTAAATATAGAGAAATGAAACCCGTTTGACATGCACCTAACCTAATTGTTAAGTGGTGTTAAACATGCATGCAACATATACAGTAATGAGTGTAGAACAATTTTAAAATATTAAAAAATGTGGAAAAAAGTTGTACTTACCCACAAAAATAATCCAATTTGGAAGCCTGGAACTCCTAGAACCACTTTCGTCCAATTATACGGAACACAGACAAGTTTCAGTTGTTTCGAATAATAAATAAAAATGTTTCCTTTTGAAATGTTCAGGTCACATATTGAAAAATCATGATGAAAATAAACTATGTACACACTTTATGCACAACTGATATTTACCACAAACTATTTCCTTTCATGATAAGCAGCAAAACAGTTATTTGGATGTAGATGGGGATTATCTGTGCATCCTTCACAATAAAAGGATGTCCTGACCCTTACTTGATGGGTGCTGCAAACGACACAGTTGCGATGAGACTTGGATTTTTTAATTAAATTGTTTGTTCCTCCTAGTCTGTTGACTGGATTATTCACTTGATTGCCATGTCCAATCCTGGGAGGAATTTGCTGGAAATCCACAGCAGCAACAAGAGAGAGCTCATTGACAAGTTGTCGTTCAAATTGAAGAAGGCTCTGTTTTTTGGCATTTGTTGTTCTTGACAGTGCAAATAATTTATACGCATTGAGCTGAGCTATTTCATAAATCTAGAAGAAAATTTTTTTCTTGTTCTTCTGCTAAATGTGCCATATGTTACAATGCTTTGGTCCACTCTGTCACATCCATCCATTCATGTGTTGATTGTAATAATCAATCATCAGTGGTTTATTTTTTGTTTCACCAAAGCGATTGGTGATGTCCTTGCTTTCCACTGTTGCGCAACTTGAAACAAGAATGCATGGTTTTTTTGGATTGAACATTTTGTGAGCCCATCTGCCTTTCGACCCAATTACCATTTCATCCAAAGACAGCTCCTTGTAAGGGTAAAATGCTTCCTGGAATCTAGATAACATTTTCTGTAGAAATGGTTCGATCTTTGCTTTACCTTGTGCGTCTACATCACTCACATGAAACATCGTGTGATATAACATCTGAAACCTATTCCGTGTAAACATCTGTCTGTACCAGGGAGTTTGCATAAAGCCTTCATTAGACCAATAATCACTAATGGCTGGTTTTTTCACAATTCCCATTGCTATTATCACAGCAAAAAACTTGCACAGTTCTGGAGATGTAACTGGATACCAGTTTTGATAGACAGATCTTTTTGTCGCCGTTTCTGAATTTGACTGACAGAGTCAGTATATGAGGCAATATATTCATTTATAGAAACAGTAAGCTCATCTATAATCTCATTAGTTAAAAGAGCTTTGAGACAATAAAATGCAGAAGAATCATCAGGTATAATATTTGGATTCACACCTGTAATCCTAGCATGAGGCGGGACAAAGCGGAAAGCATTTTGTGTTGAGCCAGCATCAACTTCATTCCACCTAATTTCCTTATTCATTGTACTTGTATAACCATCAGTACTTGTGGATTCTGCTTCTTTATGGGTTGATCTAGATGTAGGCCTATCTTTTCTTCATGGGAGCTTTACCTTTTCCTTGTTGTCTTTTCACTGGCCTGGCATTTCTAATGCTAGTACTACTGACAGAACCAGCTAGGGGAAACGCCCCCTTCTCATCTGATTCAGTGTTTTGATTACACACATCTTCGCTGGGCAAAATACATTCTGAATCTGAACTGTCATTATCACTCGATAACTGATCATCCTCATGTTCGATCCAAGAAGAAATAAGTCGTGCTACTTGCACCGCCGATAACCTTTGCTTACAATCGTTTGAAAATGAAGCCATTTTCGTTAGAACAAATTTGTTTACGATCAAAGCCGAACAAAACACTAAAAATCGAACTTATTAACTCATCAAAATGATAACCACGCTAATATTTGTAAACAGACTGAATACAGGAAGTGACTTTAAATGTTGGATTGGATAAAACATCGACAATTTTTCATTAATTCTTTGCCGATAGAGACTTCATGTCAAAAGCCATTTCACGGGGCGAGCGTATATTTGGTTCCAAATACGAGCCACTTCACGGAACGAGCCGGATACTAAGAGTTAAGCATGTATCACTCTTCCTTATATTTTCAAGCTGTAATATTTTTTTCACCATTATTTAAAAAAAAAAAAATTTAAGTGAAATTTCTTGTTAAATCAGTATCTTCAATAACCAGCTTGTAACTAAATGTCTAAGATTTTGTTACACGTGTCATAAAGTACGGGTCACTCTTCTTTAACGTTATCATCACACAGCATCGCCATACATCATTATTTTCCATTTTTAATTAAAATTTATTGTCGTTTGGTCACACACCACCATCCCAGCGCTCGACCTGCCAAAACATGATTGTCGCGAACGAACGTTACCAGGCACGGAAAAAATCTCGATCGTTCGAAGACAAAGAAAGAGACGCTAGCACAGCGCCATTCGAGATAAAGCCTTCAAGTGACGCGTTGTACGTACACTCCCGACATCTATTTTAAGCCGTGAATTTATTATCACTAGTGTTAGTTTGCTGCGTGCAAAATTCCATTGCAGAAGGTTAGTGGGACCATTTTATTTAGGGGCCTACTGCATATAATATGTAGGGCCTACATAATATTTAAGTAGCCTAGGCCTAATCGTTTTAAATTTATTTAGGCCTACGGAAAGCAAGTTGTTTGAAGTAGGCCCTATTGAGGGACAGAATTTTACATTTCATTTAATGACCCATGTGGTTTTAAATCATCTTTACTACCATCAGTAGCCTACTCTGACGTTTACAACACTGTCCGGAATTTTTCATTTAATGACATGTTGGCAACACTATCAGCCCAGAAGGTATACCCACATAGATTAATGTGCGTTGATGCAGCAATCCTATGTGCGAATGAAAGGTGGATGGCTGGTATTCCTAGGGTAGAAGAAAGCGTGCTAGAATGAGTGGGAAATTTATCATCATCATGTGACGTATTCTTTCCAGAACGTTGTCTCCATTACAGCTGCTCTGAACGCATCACGATTCTGGGCAAGTCGACCTGCATCAGCCAAAGACAAGTTCAGACTCTCTGTGATGTCCTGGGTCCACCGTCGTCTAGGTCGACCCCTTCCCCTTTTTCCAGGGACCATGCCTTCCATCACTATTTTTTCCAGACTATTATGTCTTTTTATATGACCGACAAATTTCAGCTTCCTTCTTATCTTCTTTGATCCATAACCGCCAAAGCAGTCAGTGGCCATCACGCCTTGTGGCGTCTTGTAGGGCAACAAATTGATTCCACTTTGCTCGGTCGGCGGCCATCCTTCGTAAAGTGCCCCAACTGGTTCATTCTTTGCATCTCAGCTTCCACAATTCTCCGCCAAGTTGTTTTTGGTCAGCCTCTCTTTTGCTTTCCCTCCGGGGTCCATAGCATAGCTGTTCTTGTGATGGTATCAGGGTCCCTTCTGAGGGCGTGGCCAACCCAACTCCAGCATCTGCCAGCTATGATGGTGTGCATGTCCTCCTGGTTACTCCGAATAAGTAGTTCTTGGTTGCAGATGGTGTTTGGCCAAAAGATTCGGAGAATTTTTCTTAGGCTGATTGTGTGGAAGGAGGACAGTTTTGACATTTCCTTCTCTGTTACTCTCCAACATTCTGCACCATAGAGAAGCACAGAAAGTACACAGCTCTCATAGTCTTAAATTGGTGTTTGTGCTGTACTGGGAAGACTTCCAAATGTTGTTGAGAACAGCAAAGGCTGTTCTTGCTTTATTCATTCTGTTGTTAATGTCCTTGCTTGTTCCGCCGTCAGGTGTTACTATGCATCCTAGGTAAGTAAATGTGTCTGTTGTTTTTTTTCTATCCAGGGTATTATTGATCCTAAGTATTTGAGTTCATTAACTCTTTTGCCAATTTACATGTTCTTCATTATCAATTTCAAATTCTGGTTTGATCTTTTAATACTTTGTCTGTTGTCAATACTATGGTCTTCTTAGTGTTTAGGTATAGCCTAGATTTTGGGCCTCGCTGTGCTTTTTGGTGGACAGAATTAATTGTTCAAGTCCTTCTGGGTTGGTCGATAGGAGGACTGTGTCGTCGGCATATCTGATTTCCGGGATCTGGTACCCGCTGATGTAAAATGAGTCAAACTCTGTGCGTTCTTGGTCAATTTATAGTATTTTTTATTACAATACTTAGAGGCTGCTGTATGTGTCTTCAGACCCTGAGTAAGGTAGAGTTTCATCTCCTAATCTAGGTGCTTGTCTGAAACTTCAGTCAACAGGATCTGGTACTTTGCCATCTACTGAAGTGCTTATTAGAGTGGTGTCCCAATCTAGTGGTGACAGTACAGGGTATATAGTCAAATTCTGGAAGTCATCGTGACGGCATTGATACATCATAACGGTGACCAACAATCCTGTACGGTAACATAAATACTTACAGTGGTATCCCTCAGTGGATGCATACACATTTCTCCTCAGCACCTGGGTAGATCTACATATCACACCAATGCCACACTCAAGTCTGATAATATATGTGGAGCTGTTTCAGCTTGTAACATTGTACCAGTAAATGGAACAATAGGACACTGGTCGTCACATTACATGGAATTCCAACCAGCACGCAACCGAGCTCCTAACATTTATCAGAAGGAACACTAGACACACACATTAATTTAGTTAGTTAAGAGTGGGCCTACTCCGGAACTTAGTTAAGTATTATATCATCACTATTTGTTTAAGTGCTTTGTATTATTCTTTTTATACCTGTTTTACTTTACTAAATTGTTGTACAATAAAGGGAAGCATTTAGTATCGTATACTTACTGCTCTCATGGTCACTAAGGCAGTTAAATTGAGAAATCTGTTAAAATATTGTCCATTTTAACGTTATTACTTATTGCTAGGTTCTTTTCTGTTTTTTTTCTTTTCTTTTACAATGAAGCGTATGTCAATTGATACGGGTACGATTCCTTAATAGCTTGACTTGCTATGGATTGGATCAAGAGTGCAACAGACTCCATGCTTTGACACTCTGTCTCTATTTAGGCCTTGAGTCGCCTTCCAGGGTTATGCTGATAGCTTTGCACGTAATAATACTATGGGTTCAATTTTGGCCAGACATATCCCAACTCCCTGGCCCGCACACAGGCACAAACACGTCAATAACCATTGACAGTGTACAAATGTTTATTACACCACAATATTGTTCATCTCTTCAAAGTGCACAATATAAGGATTCTCTTCTAGTCGTGTCTAGACTACCGTCTCGTCCTCGGAGACATCATGCATTTTAATAGTCTGGTACTCACGCATTTAGAAAACTTCACACTCTGCTTTTGCCTAAACTGATAATACACTTGCAGTAGAAGCTGTAATACAATTGATGGTAAAATAGCATGCAGGTGGATTAATAACACAAGCTGAAGATATCGTCCATACGGACATATGCCATCTACACAGGCCGAAGACACAAGCCCAAGTGATTTAAAGGACGCTCAACTTGTCCCAATTCAAAGTTGCCGTCTGCTATCAATTTGAGCAGCCGACAAGACGTCACTTCCTGTAACCACGGGCTACCGTATATAAACAATACAACCAGGAAGTGATCGTATACAAAACATGATATGATATTTACTCATATCATCAATGTAATGTACAATCTTCATCAGGAACAGGGGCTGAGAAAATAAATAAAATTAAATACATAAAAATGTATCATGTAGTTGTCAAACTGGGGCAATATTTTAATTATTTAAGACTCAAATGATTTGTTTCAAACTTGAATATGTTCAATATTTTGTTTTCAGGGACACATAGTGAAGATAGAAAGTGAAGGTGAGGAAGATGGTCATGTTTCTGCAGGGAGAGAGAGTACGAGGACCAGTTCCACATCTGTATATCCTGCTGGGGACAATTTACTTAGTAATGCTTTACATCTTTTTAACATAAATGTAATCTGTGCTCAATATGTTACAACTATCAATGAATATGTAACATAATAAGTATTATTTGTACACATCCACCATAAACATTATTTTTTAGGGTTTCTACCCTAAATACACAGGTGTGTATTTTATTATTTTTATTTCAATTATTTTTTATATCTTTTCAGGTATCTTTAGTACACACAGAAAATCCCTTTCTGCAAATTTTACTTGTTTGGGGCAGTGGCATACCAAGGGTTTATAGCCCCTGGTCACTGCCAGATAAAATATTTGTTCATTTTGTAGACCAATCAAAAGAAAGTTTAAAGGACTATATAAAGCACTGTCGTGACTTCTGAGAGCACCAGGATGAATTTTTGGGAAATTTAAGAATTAGTTAAACACAAAAGAAAAGACATCAACCACTCTTTGTAATAAGCTTTTTATTAACAGCATAAACAGTGCACTAGGTGATTCATCTTATGAGGACAAAAGACAAAGAAAATAGCCAATGTTGCGGCCACAAGGCCTTCATCAGTGAAAGTGAAGGCTAGATATAAAAATAAAACCTGGTTAAAGGCAGCTGGGTCCTAACACGCCACTGAACAGACGTGCGTACCCATAAAAGGAAAGTTTTCCTTTCCCTGACGAAGACCGTGTGGCTATTTTCTTTGTCTTTTGTCCTCCTAAGATGAATCACCTTTTTTCTATTTTTTGTTTGTAACCATCCATTGTACTCCATATCTTACCACAGTTTCCCTCATCTTCCTTGAGTTAATAAACAGTACACTACATATGCACATTTTTTTTTCTTTTTAACTACATATCGATCATTAGTACCTTCGTTCCTGCAAGTTGATCAATTATTTTACCAAAATGAATGTAAGAATTATTATGACGTGAGATAATCGTGCTTATTCATTGTCAATGGTGATCTGTGTGGATCCTCAGAGTGAAAAGTAGAAGATGTCTAATAAATATTGTGCTGCCCTATTTTTTGCATTGGTCTTTGCATTCAAAACTACTTCTTTGCAAACAATGTCACTCATTTTGTTAAGTTTGCTTTTAAGAGACTTCAAACCTTTGATGTTCCTTGATGGATCTTGTAATTGTTTTGGTACGTGGTCAGTTTTTCCAAGAATTTGATACAGAAAAATAAAAAACAAAGCATTAAAATGAAATTAAAAACATTTTGATGGAGCTTCTCAAGTAGATCTGCCAGTTCATCAAATCTTTCACAAGTGACTTTAACAGCTTCTGCTCTTGAACTCCAAATGGAGTTGCTTTTGTGCAACATGGGCTTTGGGGAAAAAGATATGTAGCGTATAGGTTTTCTGTCTAGAGAGCTGCTCACTAACACTAGTTGTGATTATACAGCTGAAGAATAGGAATACTTTGGATTTGAAGTCAAAAATGACATTGAGAGAATCTGCCGAGAAAGAAAAGAAACAAATTATGTTAGTTGGACACATGCGTTCACAGAGAAACAACTGACTTTTTGGCACCTCCTTCCTTCTGTGCCGGGGTGACCGCCCACCCCTGCCCTCTCTGTTCTATACACTGGTGTGGGGATTTGATCTATATGTCTTGGATTAAAATCTGAACAGAAAACATGAATTTGCAAGGTCATGTGAATTATGTAGACAATTAAATCTAAAACTACAGATACTATATATCTTAATTATAAGTTATTAGAGATTGAACTGGATTTCTTTTTTTTAATTAACTAAACAGAAATGCTGCATGCTGAGCCCTCCTTGCTATATTTTTTGTTGTTCATTTTCTTTCCATATCCTTGCCATTTTTCAAACTGATATTTGTTTGGTTGTTTCAATCAGTTGCATATTAGCAATCATATCATACCATAACGATCTTTATTTTTTTCTGCAATCAGAAATAAAATCATTTCTTCTTCTTCACTCAGATGTCCACTTGAATGTTCTCAAAGTAAGTAGTAATCAGTTTGAGGCTATTTGAATCCCTGTAAAGCTTTTGCACAAAAGGAGCTGGCGTTGGCCATACACGCTTTCTCTGTACCGCATATAAGGGGCAACTTTAATGCAGATGTTCAGCAGTCATTTTATCAGTGCCACAGTTACACTGATTGGTAGTTCCTATCTTTAGCTTGTTGAATAGATAGTATCGCAGTCTGTTGTGGCCAGTGTTGAATAGATAGTATCGCAGTCTGTTGTGACCATTGCAGAGTCTACTTGTTCTCTTCTGTTGAGCTGGTAGTAAGCATTTAAAAAGTTTATATCTTCTTACATGTGTGTTTGTGCTTATTGTTGGGGGGGTGGGGGGTGGTGTAATTTTTCATGTTTCAGAGACATATTATAGAACTGCTTTGGCATTTGCATTGACAATTCTTGTTTTTATTTTTGATAGGGTTTCTTTGGTTTGGGATAGAAGGCCAAGGTCGCTGACAATCATTGAGCTGTATTGTCAGTTTATATTGAATTTCATTTCTGTTGGTTAATATTGTTGTTGTCATAATCTGATCTGTAAACCGTAAGAAGAGAAATGATAACATGAGATCACAGTTGTCTCATTCAGACTCTAAAATAAAGGGCTCTTGACATTGTCTCTCTTGAGGAATTCTACATGTCATGTCCTCTTATATTTGACATATTATGAATGAACTAATGATGTGACTGTCAACAAGACATTTATGTCTCTCTCATCACGTCTTGAGCAACCCCAGGACCAGAGGTTTTCAACAAACTTTTGTCAAGTCTTCCTGTCCTGTGTCAAGTCTTCCTGTCCTGTGTCAAGTCTTCCTGTCCTGTGTCAAGTCTTCCTGTCCTGTGTCAAGTCTTCCTGTCCTGTGTCAAGTCTTCCTGTCCTGTGTCAAGTCTTCCTGCCCTGTGTCAAGTCTTCCTGCCCTGTGTCAAGTCTTCCTGTCCTGTGTCAAGTCTTCCTGTCCTGTGTCAAGTCTTCCTGTCCTGTGTCATCAGCTCAAGTTCTTTCCATGTCTTCTTCACCCTCTTCATGTCTGTCTCCAGTTCTCTTCTCCATGTGTGTCCTTGACCTCCGTCTAGACTTCTAGGAATGCTGTCACCAGGTTTTCTCAATGTGTTTCCTGTCAGTCTCCAGCATCTTCTCATCTCTGGTTCAACGAATGCTTGTCTGGTAAATGTCATCAGTTCTCAGTGTGTTTCCTTTCAGTCTCCAGCATCTTCTCATTTCTGGTTCCACTGATGCTTGTCTGGTAGATGTCATCAGTTCCACATGAGTGATCTTGTCATAGCACTTCAATCCTTCTATTCTATGTCGGTATCCATTTTAAGAAAGAGTGTAACTTCTTTGATTGTTGTTGTTCTCCGTGTTTCAAGTCATACAATAGGACTGACTTGACGTGTTTCAAGTCATACAATAGGACTGACTTGACGTGTTTCAAGTCATACAATAGGACTGACGTGACAGTAACAGGTTCTTATTTTTGTAATGGATTTACTTTTTATTCTGTATGTATGTATTCTTCTTCCTCATTCATCCTGAAAAGGACCGATGCGTTGTGTCTGTTTACAGCGGAGCTGCGATATCTGCTCCTTTCGGCTGGCACATCCGACTTCAGCACGGAATTTTTTGGGACTGGATTTGCCTTCCCTCTTCGATCCCTACTCTTTCAGCCAGACTGCAGTGATGCAGCCTGTTTCCGGGACCACCACATGGAGGTGGAGTAGGGTCTTGGTCAGCTCTGGTTTGCTGACCCTGACGCAAGCAGTCAAGCTATGGGTCGCTGACTGCATTCTCTATTGCTGTGTCTTTGGGTCCCGTATGTATGTATGATTCTACGTCTTGTTGTGCTGTTTCTTCAAGAGCAATATTTTTATCATTTCCTGAATTTATTCTTATTATATTTGTTTTCTCCTTGTGTATTTTCAGACCAACTTGTTGTCACTTCTCATTAAGTATTTTCATTCTGTCATACATATGATTATAGTTTTTGGACAGGAGAGCCAGTTCATCTGTAAAATCTAGATCATGAAGCTGTTTAATCAGAGTTTAATAGGTTTCTGTTGGTTGAAGTTGATGTTTTCACAACCCAATCTGTAGCGTATATTATTGAAATGGTAACAACAGGCATCCCTGTTGCACTCGAGTTCTTTAGTTTTCATTTTTGAACAATGTTAAGTCTTCATGTGTTTTCTTCATTAAGTTAATAATCTTCAATGGGACTCCATAATGCCTCATCATTTTCCAAAGTGGTTCTCTGTCTACACCGCCAAATACCTTTTCATAGTCCAAAAATCTAATGTAAAGAGTTTTCATTTCAGACTTTCTTCCACTTTTATTCTCAATGTGACATTCTGATCTGTATAAATATATACACCAATAAAACGGTATTGTATCAGTTCTACAAATTAACGGTTCACAGGAAACAGAGAGAGCCAGAAATTAGGACCAGATATCAGGGGCTTATTGCTACAGCGGTGAGAAACACAGAAGAACAACCTGATGACTTGGAAATCCTGTGGCTTAAATTCAAAGACATCATAAAGTCAGCTGCTGCAGAAGCATGTGGTGAAGTCCGACTTGGGAACAAGAGAAAGAGGACACCTTGGTGGACAGAGGAAGTCAAAGAGAAAATAAGAGAGAAGAAAATGGCATGGAAACAATACTTAGGAGCTAAAAACACAGCAGGACAAATAGAGAAATATAGAGAATATGTGATACTCAGAACAGAAGCAAAGAACAAGGTGCTAGCAGCAAAACAGAAGTCCTGGGAAGAATTTGGAGAAAAGCTAGAAAAAGATGTGCAAGAAAGCCAGAAATTGTTCTATAAGACCCTAAAGAACATGAGGAAGGAAAATCAATGCCCTATCAAATTTATAAAGGACAAGCAAGGCAAATTGCTTACTGCCCCGAAGGAAGTAATGGAAAGATGGAAAGAATATTTCTCAGAACTCCTTGATGGTGAGCAAGGTCAAGCATCAGAAATGATAACCACTAGCACAGAAGATGAAACAAATGGTGATGAAGATGACATAAAGATGGAAGAACTGATGTCAGCACTGGAGAAAATCAAGATGGTATAACACCAGAAATGGTTAAGTACATGGGAGCATCAGGTGACCTATTACTCTTAAGGGTCCTACAGGCAGCATGGTGCAACAAGACCATATCAAAGGATTGGGAGATTGCCATCATAACACCAATTTTCAAAATGGGTGACAATAGACAATGTGGAAACCATAGAGGCATATCCCTTCTCAGTGTCTCTAGTAAAATCTACTCTAGAATCCTAGAGCAGAGACTCCGAGGCCTAGCTGAGCCACAATTGGATGAGGTCCAGTGTGGATTCTGAGCAAACCGAAGTACTCAAGACCTAATCTTCACACTCAGACAGCTGAGTGAAAAGGCCCTTTGAGTATAAGAGTGAGATCCATCTTTGTTTCATAGATCTGGAAAAGGCATTTGACAGGGTCCCCTGGAGCAAACTTTGGGACTGTTTGGCAAGGAAGAACATTCCAGCACCTCTGATTCATGCTATACAGAGCTTCTACAAGTCTTGCGGAATTATGTTAGGACAGCAAACCATAAGTCAGAAGAGTTCAGGACCACCACTGGTGTAAGACAAGGTGATATCCTGTCACCTTATCTTTTCATACTCCTCATGGATGATGTTATCAAGTCATGTAAGGAGAGAACAAGAAAGTATTCAGTGGGGTACTGGAAGATGAGACAGGTCTGTATTTCAGAGCTGGCATTTGCTGATGATGTTGCCCTGATTGCTAAATCAGAGGCACATCTCCAATCCAACCTGCAAGTCTGGAAAGAAGAGCTGGAGAAGAGAGGGATGGTCATAAGCAGCTCTAAAACAAAATCCATGGTGATATCACGAGAAGAAAGAAGACATCAGATTAAGCTGGGAGAACAGGTCCTGGAGCAGGTCGACCACTTTAAATATCTCGGAGCTATTATAGACTGAAAGGGAGGCATCAAAGAAGAGTTGGCCACTCAAAAAGCAGCAGCTGGGAGACTTTTTCAGGCCATAAATCGAGGATTCCTTAGCAAGAGAGAGGTTGGTAAGAAAACGAAGATTACTGTATACCAGTCCACCTATGTCCCAGTCTTGACATATGGATGTGAGTCATGGGCAATGACTATGATAAGTCCAAATCTAAGCAAGGGCAGTAATCGTTATATGTATGGGATGTACAATAGATTATAATGGTTATCCCACTTGAACAGCTATTAATTTATTTTAAAAAATATATGAGTGTATCGCATTCGAATCTTCGAGATGCAGAACGTTTTTCACGGTGGCTGAGCTCCACGTGAGATAATTTTCTAAGCTAATTTTGAGCGATGAGCAAAAGTTCTCGCGAAGTTAGCCCCAGGGATTTTTTGTGATTAGCTGGGGTGTTCTGGGAGAAAAGGTTTTTGGTGTCAGTGTGTACCGGGCGAGTGCACTGAGGAGATGTAAAGTGTTTTTCAATGTGTACCAGTGTACAGGCATTTATGCTGACATATATTATGTGTGATTATCCCAGATGAGATGTATTTGATGTAAGGAGATGTTCCTTAGGCCTTGGAGTATACAGGCTAGTGTTTAAAGATTATGTACATTTTTTGAAGTGTTTGTGTCCTGGGCGTGACTGGAGAAGTCAGCCCAGTGTTTTCGAGGGAAGCCTGTACAGTGCTTGACATGTCAACTTATATTATGAGTCCAAGGTTTGGACAGGCCGTATTATGATTAACTGCAGTACAGTGCTTGACATGTCGACTTATATTATGAGGCCAAGGTTTGGACAGGCCGTATTATGATTAACTGCAGTACAGCGATTTTGTGGAGCTGTTAGGAAGCTGTTAAAGAGCGCTGAGACGTCATATATTGGAGGCCTATTATTTACTAGTACTGCGATCCCCAGCAGTCTTCTAGATGGATTAAAGAGCGCTGAGACGTCATATATTGGAGGCCTATTATTTACTAGTACTGCGATCCCCAGCAGTCTTCTAGATGGATTAAAGAGCGCTGAGACGTCATATATTGGAGGCCTATTATTTACTAGTACTGCGATGGTCAGCAGTCTTATGTACATGAATTAAAGAGCGCTGAGACGTCATATATTGACGGCCTATTATTTACTAGTACTGTGATGGTCAGCAGTCTTATGTACATGAATTAAAAAGCGCTGAGACGTCATATATTGGAGGCCTATTATTTACTAGTACTGCGATGGTCAGCAGTCTTCTGGATGGATTATATAGCGCTGAGGCATAATGTTATTTGAGGCCTATAACTATTGGTACTGCATTTGCCAGTAGTTATTCTTGATGGATTATTATTATTATATGATGTGGATCCTTGTTTTGGTGTGCTATTATAACCTGTGTAACATGCTGTGTTTCGTCTACGTTATCGTGACCGTGTTGTGGTGTAATTAAACTGTTCATTAACTGTCACAAGGCGTTTAACCCTCCATGACTCGTACGTGAGCTATCGTGGTGTGAGTGACTGTTTTCTACACACCCTTCACATATCATACACGGTAACAGCACAGCAGTACACCAGTGATAATTATCCTACATACAGTATGCAACGAACAGACTGGATGAATAGCAGCCTGTATCAATTAGGTTATGGAATAATCATACTGTATCAGACTACAACCCACAAAAGCCAGATCCAAACCTCAGTCGACACATCCGACTTCAGCATGGCATTTTTTGGGACTGGGTTTGCCTTCCCACTTCGATTCCTACTCTCTCAGCCAGACTGCACTGATGCAGCCTGTTTCCAGGACCACCACTTGGATGTGGAGTAGGGTCTTGGTCAGCTCTAGTTCGCTGACCCTGATTCAGGCAGTCAAGCTATGGGTCGCTTACTGCATTCATCTCTCTTGATGCATCTTCGGTCCCGTTTCATGAACCAAGACAGTTATTATTTTCTCCCTTGATTGTTTATATTCTATTCGCTGCACTGTAATATTCCTCTAGATGATTTATTTATGTTCTAGTTGTTATTCAGTTTGTTTTATTGTTCTGAAGGTCTGTTTATACTTGTATGAGTTTAATAATGGTTGCAGGTTTATTTATGCCAGTCTATATGTTTCTTGGCAAGTCTGCTACTGTAGAGCTATTGGAAAGGCAAGAAAATGATTCTATACAGTTTCATTATTTTTGTTTAATTTTCATTTTGTCATGGCACACTTTGTTTACCCAAGACACAATTTCCGTCCATTATATTAGCACGCGTAACAAAATTAAAATACTCCTAATGTATAAGACTGAGTAAATGTGTTGAGCTGGATTCCTCACAAAAGACTCTTATTTCTAATGATGGAACCACAAAAGCAATTTTATTCTGTTTCCCAGTTTTAGCAAGAAGCAAATTAATAAACCACATTTTCCTTTTCTGATATGATGCACCAAGAAATAATAGTCCAACTCATCCTTGTTTAGTGTGTTTAATACTGTTTTTTGTAGCACATTCTTTTTTAATGTGTTTAATACTGTTTTTTGTAGCACATTCTTTTTTAGTGTGTTTAATACTGTTTTTTGTAGCACATTCTTTTTTAATGTGTTTAATACTGTTTTTTGTAGCACATTCTTTTTTAGTGTGTTTAATACTGTTTTTTGTAGCACGTTCTTTTTTAATGTGTTTAATACTGTTTTTTGTAGCACATTCTTTTCAAGCATATAGACTTTGTTGCTTTTAAAAAATAAACATGTTTATTATTTTCTGTGATACATACTTCTTATGTAAAGAACATATTGATTGTGTGGAGCTGATGTTTAAAAACAAAAGTTTATATTTTTGGTAAGACCCAACCCATTCAACCTTGACACACGGATGATGTTGGTTATATTAGGACGCATGTCCAAATA
This sequence comes from Oreohelix idahoensis, assembly GCA_024509875.1. Taxonomy (NCBI): domain Eukaryota; kingdom Metazoa; phylum Mollusca; class Gastropoda; order Stylommatophora; family Oreohelicidae; genus Oreohelix; species Oreohelix idahoensis. The sequence goes on along the minus strand of JAMPIV010008502.1, from coordinate 88,262 downwards.
AAGTTTATTCAGCTATATTTAATAATTTTTTTTTTCAAACATTCTTTTACTTTATAATAGCCATAACAGCTTATCAAAATGTCATTAAAGAATTGGTCAGAATGTATGTAATAATTAAAATATATCATGTTCTTAATCAAAATCCAGGTTATGATGAATGTAAGCAGGAGTATAATGGAGGCTTCCAGAGTCATGATGCTAATGCTGAGGTGGGATGTTGCATGCACCATTGTTTAGACAAACTATATTAGACAGTTAATTAACATAATATGTTGTATGCACCATTGTTTAGACAAACTATATTAGACAGTTAATTAACATTATATGTTGTATGTACCATTGTTTAGACAAACTATATCAGATAGTTCACCCGTGTGTTACCAGGGCCCAAAAGGGGAGCAAAGAATAGTAACACTGTTCCCTGCCATGCATGTTGTAGAAAGTGACTAAGGAGGGTTGGGCATGGGGCTGGTTACCCCATCCTGTAAAAAATTTAATCCACACAAAACTTCACCTGGAATAATAGCTACTTTTAAAACATCTAAAAAGAAAGTAAATGTCATCCAATGTTATGCGCCAACTAATGACAAAGAAGAGTCTGTGGAAGAAACATTTTATACTAGACTACAGGAAATTATGGAAAAAGTAAAAAGAAGAGACATCACAATTTTGATGGGTGACATGAATGCAAAGATAGGTACAGTCAACACCAGATTTGAAGAAAACATGGGCTAGGAATAATGAATAATCAGCCTTATAAAAGTGCCTTGTACAACATCCTGAGGGAGCAATATTCCCACTCTTTCTTTGTCTCATCAGAGACCCCAGACTCTACAAAAGGCCTTATTAGACCTGCTTGTTTGTTCTTTGTCTCATCAGAGACACCAGACTCTACAAAAGGCCTTATTAGACCTGCTTGTTTGTTCTTTGTCTCATCAGAGACACCAGACTCTACTAGAGGCCTTATTAGACATGCTTTTTTATTCTTTCAGTGTTATATATATTTACTTATTTTGTACACAAACAATTCAAATTTTTTTTTTTTTTGTGTTTGAAAGTTCACTGTGACCTTATAGGGTTTTATTTCATGCAGTAAATAATATTGTGGTCTGTTTATTTGTCTATGTGTGCGTTTATAAGTATGTACATGAGTATTTGTCTGTGCATGTATACATATATACAGAAAAACGTATCTCTACATTTTAATATTGTGTATTACAAGTGTGATAAACACAAAGAGAAATCAAGTCCAACAAAAAAATATCAATCTTCAACTCCAGTGTCAAGGCTGCTCAATTAAAGAGCTCAAGTTTATAACATTCTGAAATGCCCAGAGTAAAAGAGTATTTGGGAGATTAAAAAAAACATGGTAGAGAACTGGATACAGTAGTCAAAGATATGAGTCATTCATAGAGACACCTTGACCTAATACAGGGTTCGTAGAGACCTGGAAAACGGAAAAAAAATTCCAGGCCTTGAAAAGCCTGGAAAAATGGCTAAAAGCTTTGAATTTCCCGCATCGGACCTGGAAAAAATTTACAAATCGAAAGTTGTCCATTTTTCAGTGGTATTTTTCGTTAAACTTCAGTTACCGAAGAATTTTTACTTCCCTTTGCGCATTAAATCCATTTCCAGACGTTTTTGGCAGTTTGTGTCGCTGTGCCGTACCGCATACGTCACGGAAGTAGCGCGATACCTCGTTCCCATTCACCTATATGACATACGGCTACGGCATACGTCCTATTTTAAAAGCACCAGAACTCTTCTGTTTACAACCGTATCGGCAATTGCTGGGCATATTCGGATTCAGCATTGAAAAATCTGGCCACTAAGCTTGAAACGAACAAAATATTTTACTGCTAGCGATTACAGTAGAACTGATAAGTGATTTTACAAAAGCGAAAGTTCACAAACATGGACGCTGCCGTAATGCCAAACACCATAAACAATAAAACATCTTGTGGAAAAAGAGCATGAAAATTCTTGTTTGAGTTGAATTTATTCAACTTGAATGATTCTGACAACTCTTTTTACTGAGATTCTGGTAAGCTCTACCTTTAGTGCCGTCAAGTATGTTTAATATGTGTATTTTCGTACCATTTAGGGTTGAGGTTAGGTGTAGGGTTACGGTACCCTAATTCTAATGCTGACTCAACATACATATTAATGTAAGCCTATTTACAGTTTTATTTTTAACCATGGCCAAAATTAGTGTTTGAATGAAGTTTCTTGGTTTACAAACTGCTTACGGGAATATGTTTGACACAGTTTAAGATGGTCAGGAATAGAAATTGATGGCGATTCAATATCCTATAGCCTACCCTGTTATCAGACCATGTCCTACTGTTCATTTCACCAGCGACCCATAGCTTGACTGCTGGCGTCAGGGTCAGCAAACCAGAGCTGACCAAGACCCTACTCCACCTCCACGTGGTGGTCCTGGAAACAGGCTGCATCACTGCAGCCTGGCTGAGAGAGTAGGGATTGAAGAGGGAAGGCAAACCCGGTCCCAAAAAATGCCGTGCTGAAGTCGGATGTGCCGGCCGAAAGGCGCAGATATCGCAGCTCCGCTGTAAACAGACACAATGCAACCAACGTCCTTTTCAGGACGAACGAGGAAGAAGAAGAAGATTTCACCACATTTTTTGGAAATAAATATATTTTGAATGCTTTTTTATTATATTTACGATAAAGAGACATATCCTGTTCTCCTCTGCAGGGTTATAACTAGGATATGCCTAGGCCTACGTGTTTTCAATTCCAGATAACATGAATAACCGCCGATACATGAAAGTGGCATCACATCTGTCAAATCACTGTAATTAGGATAAACGAAAATTACCAATTTTATGCATAGACCTGTTATTTAAAAAATAATTAAAATTTTTTTTTTTTTTTATCGAAACAAACAGAAACGATAAAACAAAACAAACCCCAACAAAAAAATCAAACAAAAATAGTAAAGATGCGGAGGGGGTGTGTGTGTAAAGGCCTGATGTTTTCAGTTAGATATTTAATAGATTTTTACTTATCATAAGTGTTATAAAGATATCATCATACCTTCACCCTCCCAATTACTATATATTAACTTTTGTTCTGGTTAAATATTGTTTGACTATATTATTCATGCGTTTAGAACTTTGACTTGGTAAATTTACGTAGCTTAGGCCTACTCATAAGTTATTGGTGTGTTCCTTTTTTTTTAAACAGAAAAGAACACAACTCCAAGGAGCAGTTTTTCCCTCAGAAACATCAAAACCATCTAACACTACTCCCTCGGACACGTCAAAAACGTCTAACACTACTAGGAGACCTACAGATGTGACATCATTTGTGATCAAGGAAGAAACTCTCAGAGCTGAGATTATTTGGACTCTTTTTTCAGTGAAAAGTCACCATAGTTTTAATTGAAATTTCATGCGCAACAAAGGACATATTCTCTTCTGTGGTAGTTTTTATTCAGCCTTCAGCTTTATTTCAAGACCTGAAATTCAGATTGGTGCATTTGGAGCAGTAGCTGAAAATAGGAAGCATTTTCCTGTAACACTGAAGAAAAAACAACTCAAATTGAAAAAGACAAATCATCCTGTGTTTTGTGCGACAGAAAATAAGGCATGCCGACAGTCACCTGGCAGGATACGAAAAGATTTAAACTTATATCTACTGTTCACTCCAATAATAATATAAACAAGACAGTTAGAAAGACAAATTCTTTAGGGCAGAACAATTCAGAAGCCAGTGCTTGCAGAAAAATGCAACAAAAGTATGGGAGGTGTCGACCACTTCAGCCAACTAGGTGCAAGCTACCCCTACCCACACAGATCCTATTTTTATATCATTTCTTAGTTTAACCTTTAGCACGCTGGAGGCGGGAGCTCCCGCCTGAGTTTTCCTATGTTCTCCCAGCTGCAGGCGGTTTATTTCGACACTCGGATATCGTCGGCAAACCTGGATTCGAATCTGTGTGCACGTGACTTAACCCCGGATGTTAAAATTGACTCTTCTGTGAAAGAGATTTCACTTTCTTTTCCGGTTTTTATTTTAGTGATGGCTATCCGCGTTTATTTTCTGTAAATTTTTTTAATCGAAATGAATCGGCATCAAACACGCAGCCATTTTCGCTCAAATTTTATTGTATTCTGACGCCATGCGATGGGGATGAGATTTTTGTCTTTATAAGCGCTGATATCGGTTCTCAGAATATGTTTGATGGCCGAGATGGAAACGAATTTAGAATGTCATTGCTAGTATGTATAATTTTAGGGGTTAGGACTAGGAAATTTAGAATTACGGCCGAATGTCACTGCTGACGAGGATGTTTGTTGCTTTGCTACTGATGATGGGTGTAACGAAAAGATCGTCATTTGATTTGTATTGGTCAAATGACTTTCATTGAGATGCTAGGGATATGGACTCTTCGTTTCTTGGTTATTTTTTTTTAATTTTAAAATTTAAAAAAAAAATTTTTTTTTATTTTTTTAAATATTTTTTTCATCTTTCCTTTCCTCTCTTCCTATCACATCTAACATGTACACAAACAAATTTTATATCATCAGATTCATCATTCATTTATTTATATAAATTCCAAAAATGATAGCAATTGACCAAGAAACACAAAAACTATAGATGTTACAAGTCGCCCACTATAAAATCGGGGGGTTGTGAAAAAGAATGCAGCTGTAGGACAAGTTTTCGGGAAAAGAATGCAGCGTGCTAAAGGTTAAACTGCTATGGTCAATGGGCACATAACCAACAACACTGCCAACTCTACAAAAAAAAAAAACACGACTTACTGAGCACCACTTCATTGATAAATATGAAAGGGCAAGGTACAAACCAGACTGTAAAGTGTGTAAGGCTGCAGGGAACAGAAGCCAGACTTGCATGTACTGCCCAGATTGCAATGTACCTCTATGCCTGATACCCTGCTTCAAGTTATACCACACATTTGAGGATTATCAACGATCCAGACAAAGACTCTTGCAGAGGCCTAAAGCTACAACTTCAACCCTAGTTAATGAAAAAAGCAGCTTAGACTCCAACTAAAGGTACTTAACTACTCAAACATTTACAAACGCTCATTGTCAGATGCCACAGAAGCAAAATACATTCATAAAAGACAAACACGAAAAAATACAGGTTTTTTTTTTCCATTTTATTCAAAATTTTATTAGCCTTTTATGTTGATATACGTGGTTAATCATTAAATCAATACGTTAATCAAGCTTATTTTATTCATTACCATCCATGTCACTAACATTTTATTGCGCTGACGTTGAACAAATTTACTAAAAACTGGAAAAAGATGTCTGTTTTTCAATCTTTTATGAATTTAAAAAAAAAAAAAAAAGTTCTTTTTAAAGAAATCTGCAATCACCCTTGGTAATGGGAGACGGTAATGCTCTGGATTGCTGGTTAGCAAAGTGATAATTATATCTGAGAAAATTAGATGAGGAAAATATTAGAGTTTCCCCATCCTTAAAAATCACGTGCTGGACCTGGAAAATGCTTGAAGAAATTTGCTATGAACCCTGCTAATAGTATATGACAAGAGGAGTTGGCATACATCATGGAGACACCTTGACCTGATAGTATATGACAAGAGGAGTTGGCAGACATGGAGACACCTTGACCTGATAGTATATGACGAGAGGAGTTGGCATACATCATGGAGACACCTTGACCTGATAGTATATGACAAGAGGAGTTGGCAGACATTTGCTGAAGGCCTAAGCTCTTGAGGGAGCTACAAGTGATAATGATGATGTGTCATAAATGCCAGGATTGATCCAAATTTGTTTCAGGCTGATTGTGATAACAGCTGCACTAAAACTGAGATACAGTATACTGACTTCTTGGACATGCCAGAAAGTCAACAACAGTTATGCTTATTTGGAGATGAGAAAGGTGTGTATAATAACAATGTTATTATTTTAAATTCATATTTTGGCTGCACAAGTTTACATGATTTCAATATCTGTACAGTCTGACATTTGGTTTAAGGACTATCTTCATTACACATGGTCAACGCCATCAGTGCTCCGGTCTCCTCCCTTAGATCACACAAGGAGGATCTCAGCACAGTGCACAAACTCTAGCACTGGCGAGAATCCCAATGTTTGTACATAATGTATAGGAATCAAACATTCTATAAATATCTTTGTGGTGGGTAGGTTTTCTAATTTTTAAATTTTGCCAGGGCAGCGGCTTTTACAATTTCCAACTGCTGTGGGATTTTTAACATGCGCAACTTGCACTTGGGACCTCCTATTGTTCAGCCCTTATCCGATCTCACTAACCATGAGACCGGGGGGAGTATGACTTAATAAGGACCACTGGTTCTGAGAAAAAAATATTTCAATAAATTATAATCGCTCAGCTGGGATTCAAACCCAGCACCTATTGAATATGAGGCAGACACCATACCTCTGAGCCACTCCGACCCCCTCTGACATTTAATACTAAGCAGTAAGTTAGCCTTTCTAAACAATTAAATCTGTTTACAAATTTTAATTAAACTTGCTTAATGTATACATAATGGAGATAGACGCTGTTACTGCAGTAACAAGGGAAGTGTCACACTCTCAGTCCATGCTTTAAAGATTCAAAATGGATGTCTGTTGCATGAATAGAAAACATTTATAGAAGCCTGGAATCTTCAGAAGCTGGTGTAAATCTACTGTACAAGTTATTCAGGTGTATGACATGGCAGTAAGAGTGCTGACAGACTAGCTTCATGTGCACCCATAGCGGGAACACTGGTCCTGCACAAGGGAGAGATACTGAGGACAGTTAATGATCATCTGTTAGAAAACAACACTGGAACAGATGAATCAACAAGGCTAAGATAGCTGGAATGTGGCCCAAACATAAGACTAGCAGGTATGATGTATGAGAGGATACATCTGACATCTATACAATCGGGATGCTTCAGTACAGTAAGCATTCATACACTTCAACGTTTACTGAGGGAGACTCAGCACCAATGGGTTTGCCTGGATTGCAATGATGTCCATCCTGAATAATAATCACATCTTTTTCTTCTTTGATCCTTAGTGGCCATCACTACTGGTGCCGTCTTGTAGAGCAGCAAAGAATTGTTTCCACTTTGTTCAGTCGGCAGCCATCTTTCGTAATGTGCTTCAACTGTGGTTCATTTTGTTTTTGGTCGGCCTCTCTTTTGCTTTCCTCTGGGGGTCCATAGCATAGTTGTTCCTGTAATAGTATCAGTGTCCAGTCTGAGGACATGGCAAACCCAACTCCACAATCTACCAGCTATGATGGTGTGCATGTCCTCATGGTTACTCTAAATTAGTTATTGGTTGGTGATGGTATTCGGCCAAAAGATTCAGTGAATTTTCCTTAGGCAGATTGTGTGGAAGAAGGACAGTTTTGACATTTCCTTCTCTGTTACTCTTCAGCGTTCCACATCATAGAGAAGCACAGAAAGTACGCAGCTGTCATATAATCTTAAATTGGTGTTTGTGCTGTACTGGGAAGACATCCAGATGTTGTTGAGACTAGCAAAAGCTGTCTCGCTTTATTCATTCTGTTTGTTTATGTCTTTGCTTGTTCTGCCCTCTAGTGTTATTATGCATCCTAATTAAGTAAATATGCCTGTCTGTTCTAGCTTCTGGTTCCTTATTGTTATTGGCTCAGGATTGCCTACATTAAGTGTCATGAACTCTGTCTTGTTCAGATTGATGTTCAGACCTACCTGCTGGCTATACTTACTCAGTCTGTCAGTTTTTTTATTTGATGTGTTGATGTGAATGTGCGAGTAGTGCAATGTCATCTGCTTATTCCAGGTCTTCTAGTGTAGAAAATGTCCATCTAATTCCTCATTGACTTGTCTGGCGCATCACCCAGTCTATGTCAAAAATATAGTTGTTGCTAAGGGGCATCCTTGTCATACTCCTGTCTTCACCTCAAAAGTTAGGGTGCTCAATCCAACACTACATGTAAAGTTGGAATAGAGGCTTTTTATGATGGAAACAATGCAGCTAGGAATTCCATAAACCCTTAGTATTTTCCTTAGGCTGTCCATGTGTATGCTTTTCAAAATCAACAAAGTTAATGTTTAGCAGTCTCTGCCATTCTGCGCACTGCTCTATAATGTTCCTAAGGGTGAATATATGATCTGCACATCTTCTGTTCTTTCTATATTCCACTTGTTTTGTCCTCAGTTTATGGTCTACTGCTTTTGAAATTCTCTGGATGATTATCCTGCCTAGTGTTTTACTGGGAATTGAGAGGAGACAAAAGATATAACATCATGTAACTTAATATCGTTTCTGTTTGTTTGCAGTTGGTCCAGCAGCTCTGAGTTTCACCTTCAATCTTGCTACTACTAGGTGATGATCACTTCCCACATTGGCACCTCTTCTTACTTTCACATCTCATAATGCATGCCTCCATCTACCTGTCATGAGAGGTTAATTTGTATTGGATGAAAGGGAGATAAATGAGTGTATCAGATGATGCTAAGTATAGCTGCCAGTTACTAAATCTGGTCTTAAAAGCAATACCCGTCTTAGAAATAAGCACTGGTGAATAGTTGTCATAGAAATAAGCACTGGTGTATAGTTGTCATAGAAATAAGCACTAGTGTATAGTAGGTACCACAAACTGATTTTTCATTTTGTTTTTACAGTGTCTTTGTTTATAGATCTTAATGGATCTCTTTAAGCCATGAAATTTCCTTTTTAAATATTAAAAAATCGGACATCAAACAACCGAGTTACAGCATTTCGAAATTGTGGGGAATTACAAAAATTTTCAAACATCTTCGCACCGAACAAATTGCCTGACTTTGCACAATCATAACTACAGTCAACAAACACTTACCAAGTCAATAATGCTTTTTGTACAAAATCACACAAGTCCTTATTGCAGAAAAGAAACATGGGAAGTACAACAAATCAATTAAATGAATTATGGTCCATCAAAATTGACAAAAGATGCAGTAGCAAGTCTCATTGTTGTGATCGCAAAGTGCAAATATGCATTTTCATGCACTCATAAATCAAAAACTACACACAGGAAAGCTATAAGATTTATTGAGCTTAAAGAGAGCATTCTATACTTGATGCTTAATTTTTTTGAGCCACATGAAATACTGAATACTATAAAACTGCATTATGTGAAAATGGATCGAAGGCTAAATTTGCAGTTCGGAAGAAAAATCGACGAAATTCCAAATGTCATAAAATCATGAATATTGCAGCTATAGAGCTGAAAACTTCCATATTAATGTAATTTGAGTTGTACAATTCAAATTGATGGTTATTTTCTTGATTGAAACAACCTTCACTGCTTAAAATTTGATTTTTATAAACAAAGAAACATTACATATTAGTCCGTGTCCAACTCACTGTCACTTGAGGTCAGCTGCATCAAAATTCCTCAAGTGAATCTCCTCTCAGGGCACTGGCTTGTTGTACTGACATCTGGCACCTGTATTGTAGCTGTCCTTTACTCACATTCTGTTCATGTAGCACAGAGAAACCAAGAGGTCACCTGAGAGAAATTTGTTGGGAGGGACGGGAAGAGGACAAATTACATGATTGTGTTATTTTATTATTAATACAAAAAATGTCGGCCAAATTATTTTTTCTTTCCCTTTGTTAATCATTAAGAATTTATTGCGGCATTAATTTTTACTGCATTTACCATTTAAATCATTATATTAATTATACAGTAGATTGTAAGTCTCTCTTTTACATGGATTATGTCATTTGTCTTTTATGTTTGTAATTGCAAATAAACTCAAAACCTGTAGAGACTTCCAGGAAAGCTTCAACTACATAATTTCATTAGCCTAATGATTTTTAACATCAGAGAATGAGAGGAAATAATATGATATATACACTTTACACAACAAGACGTACTAGCTCCGATGTTGCATTTTCCTAGTCCTTCAGAAGACATAACTGTGCCAATAGATTTGTCACAGTAGAAATCCGTGGCAGAGCCGGATGTCTGCCTCTTCCCGTCATTGAAAAATATGCATCATAACCATTGTCCCCTGAAATAATTGAGAAAAAAAAGGTTAATTATGCGAGAGAGGCAATTTTAAAAAAAAAGATTAACGTTCACAAGCTAAATTCTAAACATGACCTTTGACATCCATAATGTTATCGAAAGTAGGTCAGCGGCTTTACAAGCTGTTACTAAGTGTTAGACCTTAATTCTGATACCGAATGTTTAGAAAATGGTGATGGTCCAATAAAACAACCAAATAGCTACATAAACAACTATACCATACCCCCCCAATTGCTTAACACTTTGCTGACCAAATTCGACGATAGTCGAATTTCCGGTTGAAACCCTTGCTGACCAGATTCGACGAAAGTCGAATTAGTAAGTCTACCAACGCAACAGACAGCCGTATCGATAGTTTTACGAAACAAGCCTCATCCGGGTATTTTTAACATTCCAAAATGGCTGCGCCCATGAATGATATCGTGAATCGCTGTTTAAAAGCCGAGTTTTGATTAAAATTTCATTATTTTTAGTACAAGAGCCCATTCTTTGTTTTCATCATGTGTGATGATGAAAACCAGACTTATAACAGAGATGATTCTGACTCTGGCAGCGAATCTGGGGCCGAAAGTGATATCTCATGGCTAAGTAGAGATGTTTCACTCAATCGAAATGCAACTGATAGCAGCGATAACGAATTTGGATTAGATGAAGGTGATGTAGGTACATCTGAAGCAGGAGATGGGCGTGGCACAAGAGACCACAGCAAGACTGCACATCAAAATAATCTATGGAGATGGAGAAAGCTTGCTCAAAACGAACTTGTTGAGCTTGACATGCTTCCTTCATATGAAAAACAACAAGGCAGACACAACTGACTTTAAGTCAATTGATTTTTTCAAACTTTTTTTCCCCGACACTGCCATAGATCTGATCACTGACGAAGTGAATAGGTACGGAGAAAATCATCTCTCTCAGTACACAGGAAATGCTAAGTACAAGAAACGTACTTGGGATAAAACTGATGCAGTTGAAATTTCTGCATTCATAGGCCTTCAGATTGGTATGGGAATGTGTTGCAAACCAGCAGTCTCAGACTACTGGTGTAAGAATTTTTGGTTGAATGATACACCATATTCGAGGGTCATGAGTCGGAACAGGTACCAACAGCTCCACAGAAATCTCCATTTTAATAATAATGATAACAGAATTGAGAGGGGGCAGCCTGGGTATGACCCCCTCTTCAAGCTCAGACCCTTACTGGATATTATTTTGCCTACATATAAGCAACACTACACACCTGGGCGGGAGTTGTCAATAGATGAATCGATGGTGAGGTTAAAGGGTAGAATATATTTCAAGCAGTACCTGCCAGCAAAACCCACAATGTGGGGAATAAAAGTATTTGTACTCACTGATGCTAAAACACAATACTGCCTGAAATTGAAAATTTATACTGGTAAGGCAAATGATGAAGGTTCTGTTGGGGCAACTTCCAGGGTTGTGAAAGATCTTCTTGATGGATATGGCAACAAAGGACATATTCTCTACTGCGACAGCTTTTATTCAGCCCCAGCTTTATTTCAAGAGCTGAAAGAAATTCAGATTGGTGCATGTGGAACAGTAGCTGAGAATAGGAAGCATTTTCCTGAAGCACTGAAGAAAAAGCAACTCAAATTGAAAAAGGCAGATCATCCTGTGTTTTGTGCCACAGAAGATAAAGGCATGTTGGCAGTTACCTGGCATGACACAAAAAGAGTTAATCTTTTATCTACTGTTCACTCCAATGATGTTATGGACAAGACAGTTAGAAAACGAGGAATACCTGAGGGCAGAACAATTCAGAAGCCAGTGCTAGCAGAAAAATACAACAAAAGTATGGGAGGTGTCGACCACTTCGGCCAACTGGGTGCAAGCTATCCCTACCCACACAGATCATATAAATGGTACCTGCCATTATATCATTTCTTAGTTGAAACTGCCCTGGTTAATGGGCACATAACCTACAACACTGCCAACTCTACAAAAAAGATCACAGCAAAGAAGTTCAGGCAGGATGTCAGTCTCGCTCTTATTGAACCTGCTATTCTTCGACGCAATGTGACACCTTCAAAACCACAAGTCACAACAACACGACTTACTGAGCGCCACTTCATTGATAAATATGAAAGGGCAAGGTACAAACCAGACTGTAAAGTGTGTAAGGCTGCAGGGAAAAGAAGCCAGACTGTCATGTACTGCCCAGATTGCAATGTACCTCTATGCACGATACCGTGCTTCAAATTATACCACACAGTCGAGGATTATCAACGATCCAGACAAAAACTCTTGCAGAGGCCTACAGCTACAACTTCAACCCCAGTTAATGAAGGAAGCAGCTCAGACTCCAACTAGAGGTATGTAACTATTCAAAACATTCACAAACACTCATTGTCAGATGCCGCAGACACAGAATACACTCAAAAAAGACAATATAAAAATTAAATTTTCTTTGCATTTTATTCACAATTTTTATGAGCCTTTTATGTTGAAATACATGGTTATTAATAAATCAGTAGGTCAATTAAGATTATTTTCTTCATTGCCATCAATGTCCCTAACATTTTATTGCACTGACATCAAACAAATTCACTAAACACTGGAAAAATATCATGGTTTTAAAACATCTCCTGAAATTTCTATAAATAGCCACACAAATTCAAGATGGCCGCCATGATCATGTGACCAATTTGCATAAAATATATTTTTATAGATGTAGCAACCATTCATAATGGCACTCTGAAAATTTCAAAACCCTATGTCTGTTTTTCAATTTTTTATGAATTTAAAACAAAACCAGTTATTTTTAAAGAAATCGGCATACAAACTTGTTAATGGGAGACATTAATGCACTGGATTGCTGGTTTATCGTTAAATCAGTACGTCAATTAAGATTATTTTCTTCATTGCCATCAATGTCCCTAACATTTTATTGCACTGACATCAAACAAATTCACTAAACACTGGAAAAATATCATGGTTTTAAAACATCTCCTGAAATTTCTATAAATAGCCACACAAATTCAAGATGGCCGCCATGATCATGTGACCAATTTGCATAAAATATATTTTTATAGATGTAGCAACCATTCATAATGGAGCTCTGAAAATTTCAAAACCCTATGTCTGTTTTTCAATTTTTTATGAATTTAAAAAAAAAAACAGTTATTTTTAAAGAAATCTGCAAACACCCTTGTTAATGGGAGACATTAATGCTCCGGATCGCTGGTCAGCAAAGTGTTAAAGAAATCTGCAAACACCCTTACTAATGGGAGACATTAATGCTCCGGATCGCTGGTCAGCAAAGTGTTAATATCTCACATTCAAACTTTATGTTAAATAAAAGGTTAATATATTCAAGCTTACCAGAGATTCAATGAAATATACACAAGTGAACGATGACTGGCAAATAACAATGGCACATTTTCGATTTGCCCTCTGTCCAGACTGCTTTTCCTATCTTAGAAAACACAAGCCTGTTCTTATCGCTAGTAGTTTACACAGAAATTTTCTTTAAAATGGCAATGAACAGACCCCTCTTCTTGATAATATCTAATGCGTTGGCCAATAGGACCATGTTTACATTTATTTTTGAATCAAACTTTTCAAATAACTCCCAACTACTACGCTTCTAAGGCAAATATATTTTTAGTTTGAGGTCAACCAATAATACTTCGCCTACTTTTAAAATCCACCCAATCAAATCTCTCGTACGTTTTAACCTCATTTACCCAAAGTTGTTTTTTTCAAAATATGCCATACAAAAAAAATATAAGCAGGCATAACCTCCTGACAGTCTGTCGGATCCTTTATAGTATTTTGCCAATAATTAGTCAATTAATGGACTATTTGCGTAACTAATACCATATTCTTGGTCAGCAAGTCCTAAGGCACACTAATATATGATTTTTATGGGGCTAAGTGGCTTGGTTCAGAATTACATATTTTTTCTAAGTTTAGTTTTTTTGATTCTACAATATCCAACCTATTCATGTCTTTTCCAAGTACTTTCAAACTAATTATGTCCTTCACAATAAGAGCTAAGGGTGTTTTCATGACCCAATTCTACATGTTCTAACTTTTTCATCGTATTTGGAAAATCGCCTATGGCAAAGCTTGCGAGTTGGTTTTATTTTTAGATACGATGCGAGATGCGTTTAGCATTGTGCCATATCCTTTCCCCTCCCTACTTCTATGTCTTTTTAGGCAATTATTTGTTTGAACTAGGAAAATGTGTTACGTTTTATATCAAGGTCACTTAGAATCATGGAGTACCTTTTATTCTGCCATGTTGCGTTATCAAACTAATACTTTGGGGCGTGGGTGAAGAAGACAATTATCTACCAAATTTTTAATTATATATTAATTTTGACTTTATGCACTATCTTGTTATATTGTAATTTAGATATTGTATTTAGAATTCCACCACACATCTCCCCACTATAGAATAGACTATCCTATGTCAGTTCATAATTCGAAATACACATAGATAAATTTATTCATTATGCCTGGTGACTCTTTTGATTTTCATCGTACGGGTGTCCACTTAAAAAATCTGCACCGACGTTTTCCGAGCCGGGAATATATTCTATACTGAATTGGTATGGCTGTAATAGCAATGACCACCGTAATAATCTAGCATTTTCATGCTTAGCTTGTGACAGAAATACGAGTGGTTTATGATCTGTTTGGATCTTAAATGATTTACCATAGAGATAAATCTGGAACTTTTTTATAGCCCATATAACAGCTAAACATTCTTTTTCCCTTGTTGAATATTTTTGTTCTGCTGTATTCAACTTACGGCTAGCATAAGCAACTGGGGTTAATTCCCCATCAAGTGAGTTTGACCTTTGTAATAGAGCTGCACCCAAACCTATATTACTAGCATCCGTTCTCACAATGAATTCTTGACTCAAGTCAGGTAATTTCAAAATAGGCCTGCTTGTGAGCTTTTCCTTCAATTCTTGGTATGCTAATTCACACTGCGCTGTCCACGTAATTCTATCAGAATTTCCTTTGCGCATTAAGTCAGTCAAAGAAGCACATATGGAGTTAAAGTTTTTAATGTACTTTTGGTAGAAACCACATAATGAGACAAAAGATCGCACATCTTTCTTTGTCTGGGGTCTGGGTGGTTTTTCATTTTCTCCAGGTTCTTGGGGTCAGGGGGTCATGTTTCCCTGATGTACTGTGTGTCCCAAGAATTCCAGCTCTTTACATCCAACACAACATTTGGTCGGTCTAGCAGTCGAATTTGCCTCTCTAAGTCGATCAAACAACATATTCAGAGAGTTAATGTGTTCCTCAAATATTTCTGTAGCTATGAGAATATCATCCATGAAGTTGGTGATGCATGGATTATTCAGGGGATCCAGTAATTTTCTCATCATCCTAGAAAATACACTCGGAGCATTTTTCAATTCAAATGGCAACATATTAAATTCATAATGTCCATCCGATGCGCTGAAGGCTAAATAACATCGAACCTCAGGCTTTACTGGAATCTGATAGTAGCCTTTGCTCAGATCCACCTTTGAGAAATATTTAGCTTTATTCAGCCTGGCAAACAGCTGAGTTGTATCAGGTAATGGATCCACCTGTCCTTCTGTGATAGCATTCAGTTTCCTGTAATCTATACACAGTCTGTGTTCTCCAGAGGGTTTTCTCAACAGAACCACACTAGAGCTGTAAGGAGATTCACTGTGCGAGATAATCCCTTCTCTCAACAGGTAAACTATCTCCTCCTTCAAAGCTTTTTCCTTAGTGAACGGAATCGAATAGGCTCTCATACAGATTGGTGTTGGGTCTATAAGTTTCATATCATATTCTAATAAATTTGTATGCCCCGGTCTGTCTGTTAACACATCTGTATGATCATCTAGAACCTGTTGAACTCTCTCCCTCTGATTTTTCGTTAAGTGGGTACTGACTTTTACCTGTGCCGCTGTCTCACAGGGCTGTATGGGATATTCATAAGAGATGAGTGGTTCCTTTTTCATTTCCATTGCAACAGACAAGGTCAGTAAGTGTGTCTCTTCCTGGTTTTCTCTTTCCAAATATTTCTTCAGGAGATTAACATGATATATTTTCTCTTTCCCCTTCTTATCTATCTTATAATTTGTTCTAGACACCTTTTCTAGAACTGTATATGGACCTTGCCATCCAATTTGCAACTTGTTACTGCTGCCAGGTAAAAGAAGAAGCACCTTCTCCCCCACAGCTAATTCTCTATCCTTCGCTTTCTTGTTATAAGAGGCAGCGTGCTTTTTCCTGGCTTGTCTCAAATTTTCATTGGCAAGTTTCCAGCCAGTTTTAAGACGCGTGGTCAGCTCGTTCACATATTGATATGATGAGGTAATATTTTCTTCTGCCTTTTCATCGGTCCACGTCCTTAACAGTTCTTCTAATGGACCTTTTATTGGCCTCCCAAATAACACGGTTTCCGGTGCCATTCCGGTCGAATTTCCCGTGGACTTTTTATTGGCCTCCCAAATAGGGTTACCGGTGCCATTCCGGTTGAAGGTCCAGTAGACTTTTTATTGGCCTCCCAAATAGGGTTACCAGTGCCATTCCGGTTGAACTTCCTTCTATCATCACTCACAAATCGTCCACTACCAATTCTTTTCTGGGGGTTTTCTCCCCACTTAAAATTCCTTGTGAGAGATCTCCTCTCTCTTTTTTCTTCCTCCAGTTCACATAATTCCGACCGAGGGATTGTCGGCTTATTCTGGGGTAGAATTACTCTTTGTAGTTTCCGCATAGTGGCCATGTTAACACATTCAAGTGAAGACTGGGTGTGAAAAGGGGGTTCCCATTCAACTTTGTCTGCATTATTAAATTTATTTTTATGTTCAGGCCTACATTTGCCATGTGGCGTTTCTAAGTCCTGATTACACTGACTAACAAAAAAAAAATTTTTTTTTCTTTCTCTAACATTTCTATGTTTTTCTGTTCAATTTTAATGCGCTGTTTTTAAATCTGCAAACCGTTTTTCTCTATCAGGTTGGGATCTCTAGAAATACGCAATTGAAGTTTTTTAACAATGCATACAGTATTACAACATCATTCATACAAGAAGTGTAACAGTTATGTAGGCTTGAATTTCTTTGCAGTCGACTTTCGTCGGTGAATGGCATGTGGTACATCGCGATGAAGCATCCAACAATAATCGGCAAGCATGGTCACACTCCACCGTCCTTAATAGCGTGACTTCATTACGGCGATATCTTGATGGAATCGTTCTCCATGTTCATCGCTGACTTCGGCAAGGTTGTCAGGGAAAAAGTCAAGATGCGAATCGAGCAAATGGATTTTGAGGGACATGTTACAGCCCATAATTCTGTATGCATCTATGCACTGCTTAACAATATGCACATAGTCGACAGATTTGTGATTTCCCAGAAAGTTATCGACGATCGATTTGAATGCCATCCATGCCGAAGTTCACTACCATGTAACAAGTACTCGAATTGTTTGTCTGCAATAACTTTCCTAATCTGAGGTCCTACAAAGATACTTTCCGTTATCTTTGCATCGCTAACTTGCGGAAACTTTTCTCGAAGATAAGTGAAAGCGTTGCTCGTTTTATCTAACACTTTTACAAAATTCTTCATGAGCCCCAACTTTATATGTAACGGTGGTAAAATGATGCTGTCTTTGTTAAGGTAGCCGTGTTGTAGAAACATGAATTTTTCTTATTTATAACTTTACATTTTGCCTATATATGTCAAAATGTTCCTTGGTAAGAGAGAAATCAAACCATATGAGTGATTGCATAATTATGCTAATTAGCTATTCAAAATGGCCGCCGCAGTATAAAAAAT
This sequence comes from Oreohelix idahoensis, assembly GCA_024509875.1. Taxonomy (NCBI): domain Eukaryota; kingdom Metazoa; phylum Mollusca; class Gastropoda; order Stylommatophora; family Oreohelicidae; genus Oreohelix; species Oreohelix idahoensis. Next base: position 70,413 of record JAMPIV010008502.1, on the reverse strand, counting down.
GCAGGGTTATTTTAAACCCACATAACATAATTATTTCTCAACATACAGAGTTGAAATTCTGCATACAAGTCCACAACTGAGTGCATTATGTCCTAAACCAAAAATATTTGGGATATAGCATGTCCTATGTGTGACCATTTGTAAAAAAAGTAGAATTGGAAATTTATCGAACCTCATTAGTATGCAAAACATCTCTACAAATAAAACAAATTGAGAAAGCAAATCAAAGTTTGGTTCAGGACAAGGTTTAAGATATTAAGAAACACTCTGCAAAGTTTCAGAGCATTCCAACAATTCATTCTTGAGATATCGCGTCTCAAAATGTACCTGTCATGCTAAATAGGGAAAGTGAGAAAAAGAAGAAAAAGCAGAATTTTTTTTTTAAAAACAGTATTTTGTGCACTTACCTTATCTTAATGACCTCCTGGAGTGTATATAGCCCCTTCCTTTTCTTCTGCCTTGTCAGTAAACCCTTTTCTGATGCCTCTCAAAGTCTTTCTTCTTGCTTTTACTTTGTCAGAAGACTTTTTTATGGAGTTGGTAATTCTGTGTTGTTCTCCAGCTTTGCACATATTCACACTAAATCTACTCACTGGTACTCCAAGTTTTGTCATGAGCTTGAGAACTGATGAGTATCCATCATTAAAATAAGATACTGCATTCCACACAGCCTCTTCTACTGTGAATCTATCCACAAAATGTTCTTTTGCACATCTATCCCATATTAATTTGTTGAGACTTTCATTGTTGTTTTGTGTCCTTCCGTGGAGACATTTTGACAGTAGGGACTCATCCGACAGATCATCAAACACTGGTTGAATACATTCTACCACTGCCTGCGGTAGGCCATTCTTGTGCTTATAAGACAGTGGGTCCTTCTTATAGCCACACCAAGAATTATGTCCTTCTGGGCATTTTTCATGCATCGGCTTATCCTTTGTGGAAGCGACATGAGGCAAAACTGCTTTGACGGCAGCTTTCATATCCTCAAGGTTTCCACTGTTCTGTCGAATTGCTAAGCCCATAATAGTTTTGAAGGGTATCAATTTTGTGTTTATTCCTGTCTCCTCTACATTTTCTGTATCTCCTGATGTTGTGAAAGATGTTTCCCACAAGCAGTTGCTACATTTGACAATGATTGTGTGACAGAAACCTTGCTTTGAATCTTCACTGAGCCTACACGACACCATAAACCCACAACATTCTACACATCTCATGTTTGCCGTTATGAAGTTATTCAAGTGCTCCATATTCATAAGAATAAAAGCATTATTTGTTTGTCCATCTTTTGTGTGGGTTGAGAGGGTGCTTTTCCTCAATTTCTTCACAGAAGAAGGTTTAACTTCGTTATCAATAACAGCTGCTTCATTATTTTCGGTTGTGCTAACAGGGCGCTGGTTGCCAAAAAACTTTCGTTTTCTTAACTTCCTACTTCTTTTTTTGTCACCCATATTGTTCTTATTTAATAGATTTGTAAAGCTTACCACAAAAACGTAACTCAAAACAGGTGTAATATGAATGGTTGAACTCAAACAGGTGTAAACATATGAATGGTTTTGAACTGGTACAAAGAGTCATGATCTTTTTCACCTTTTTAGGAATTTTTTTAGCCCACGTTTTTAAACAATGCGTTGTCATTAGAACATAAAAAAGTAAAGAACTGAGTTAAGGAGAGTAATTTCCCTTCTCCTAAATGGCACAGCTACCTTAACTAATGGCTCATGTATTACATTTTTATGCCCGAGCTGCATATGATCCCTGATAGTCCACACCTTTCTTGCATAATGTTCCTGTCTGTTGCGGCTGTCCCATTCACATAGGAAGCAACAAAATTTAGTATACCCAGTCTGCATGCCCGTGAGAATTGCAATGACCTTTATGTCTCCACAAATCCGCCATTGGTAGTCATTGTACTTTATTTTTTCCAAACCTATAGCCATATTGTCATAAGTTTCTTTCATATGAACAGAGTAGGTGACTGGAATTGGTGAAAATAAATTTCCATTATGCAATAACACGGCTTTTAGACTAGTCTTGGAAGAGTCAATGAAAAGTCACCATTCCTTGACTGTGCTCTTGACATTAGACTGTTTACATCTTTGCAATAGCAAATGTCATCTTCCATCTCAAAGTATTGAACAAGTTCTCTGTGTCTATGACGAAATTTAGATATCGAAGTACTGGGCGCTAAAAGATTATATTCTTTGAGTCGCGAACCGAGTAATTCCGCTTGTCCTTTGGTAAGAGCGAGATCACGTATTAGATCTAAAAGTTCTGAATGGTTAATTAAGTGAACACCATCATTCACTGGTATATAATCCGAGTCAGAATTAGTTTCTAAAGCAGGTAAACTATCACTTTCTGATGGTTCATTCACGTCCAATGGATATTGTTCTGGTGGAAATGGGATTGGACATGTGATTGGATCATGAGGCACTGGTTTCGAAACCGATTCAATATTTGGATAAACCACAGACTTTCTAGTTTTAAAAGTGAAACCATGGATATTTGTCAAGCAGAAGTAACAATCAGTAGCGTGATTTGTCGGTTCACGCCATATTACTGGCACTCCAAAAGGCATCGACTTATGCTTCGGCGATTTTCGTAACCAACCTGCCAATGTATTTGCACAAACTGCATTTGGCTTCCAAGATTTATTTGCATCTTCAACTTTCAAATCGAAATAACGTTCATATGCTTTCTTTAGTAATGGTGTAAAGTTTTTCTATTGAACACGATCGGTAAAATATCCGCACACGTAACAGAACAGATCAGCCGAATTTCTACAACTTCTAGAAGCCATATTTCGCTCAGAATTATTTCAAAATACAGTAACTATTTGAAAAATAGTGTAACATATGTCATGCATTGATAAGGTGTTTTTGTTGTGATGTTACAGCTTTCATCAGGTTATACTGGACACATAAATGAATGGTCAACTCGTTCCGACACAGTGCTGACATCGAGTGAGAATGTAGATGTAATAGACGCGAATGTGTGTACAGTTCTGTTGAGTTGACAAGTCACTCACTCAATCATAGTTAGAAGTCAATAAAGGATAGACTGCTGATGACGTTTCATACATTTAATAATGGACGTACACTTCGACATCACGATTACAGTCACTTGAACAGGTTGGCAAAAAATCATCGTGTACTTGAAAAATGTGTGACAATATCAGATGTACATGTAAATATAATGGAACGATAGTAGGCAAGCACTCAATATTCTGGTTGTCTATCGTCTCATGCTTCAACTGACTAATCGCGTCAGTTAAGGTGGATACATAATCATCAACAATGGTTCACTGTCAGAACCTTCTCCTGGCTAAGTTTCTCAAGCTGTAAATTCATCAAATGTTTATAGCAACAATGTTAAACCACAGTAGTGGGTTTTCTTCATAATACATAGATCTCTGTACCATCATCAGATAATAGGACCTTTTCTGTTCTCCGACAATGATCCGCTTACAATGGCGGGATCCAGAAAATGGCTCTCCTCCGTGAGCTTCGCTCACCCAGGATGAAAAATTATGAAGCAGAATTCGTTATTCGTCCATAAATGTCCTCATTGGGCTTCTATTCATTTCTGCTATCAATAAGGCTGGTTACATCAAGTAATCTAGTGATGCTAGATAACACGTCATCTTCATCTGTAGTCAATAGTCCTAGATGTACGATAATACGTCTCCCATCTAGGCTTAGCAAAAAAGTTCAGCAAAAAAGGTTTTGGTTTTACCTGGCTTTTGGAAAACAAACACAAGCGAATAACGCACGCCATTCCTTGGCGTTAATAATCAACATTAGGAGAATCTCTGATACTACAGTCATACAGAGAAACAATCTCCTTCCTAGAATAAATCACAGAGACCAATCTTCAGACATTCTAGTCGACCAGCCCATAGTAGCGACGACATGACAGCCGCTTCTCTGTCGACATTCCAAATCGACGCATGCGCATAAAATGCCTTTGACCCCAGAGTTCAGCTCAAAAAATAGACCGACATAGAAATACAAAGATATAAGGAGGACTGTGGAGGCTGAGATGCAGAGAATGAACCAGAGTTGGGGCACTGTACGAAGGATGGCCACCGACCGAGCAAAGTGGAATCAATTTGTTGTTGCCCTACAAGACGCCACTAGGCGTGATGGCCACTGACTGCTTTGACGGTCGGCGGCTAAGGATCAAAGAAGAAGAAATACAAAGATATAAGACCGAATCACCTTAAATAGTCAATGAATAAATATAAATTCGGGCCATAAACATTTTAAGCAAGACCAATCTGTTTCTGGCCATACCAGATGCAAAATGACATAAATCTAGTATTCATACGCCAGATTGAAACACAAGAACAGATAACCCATATAACCGAATATAACATCGATCAATCAGGGTTCTGTTCCTTAGACTAAGAATCATTGATTCTCAAATAAAATACTTTTCATCAGACAAATAGTTATATTTTACATTTGTATGCCTACCAACAGTAATCTGTGCGCCACAGACTACCACACAAAAGAATCTGTGCGCAACAGACTACCACACCCCCCAGGAAAAAAAATGAAAATCATTTTTTTTTTCATCTGAGAGGAACATACAATAGGCTCACAACGCACGTATAATGCGCAGATGATAAATATCGGCAATTTATAACGCCAAATTAAGGCAAAGTCGAAGTATAGCTCGACCGGTGAGAATATATCTCAACATCTCAGAGAAAGTATTTCTCTAAGTATAAATATTTCCAGGGAGGTGTCACCAACGCATACTACAATACTGGCAATGACACAATGCATACCATAATTTCAATTACAATTTCATATTAAGTACCATAAGTTCATGATTGACAAAAGAAAAATCATCAAAAAGAGTAGCGGTGAATATACATTAGTGAACCGCTAAGTGTTTATACAATCACTATCTCATATATTACAAATGTGTACATATTTTGATATAGAAAAAGAACTGTTGTAAAGTTAGACACATTAAAAAGTCCAAGATTTAACAGTTAGGTGGAATCATGTGGGCATCTAGACAGAATGTCTGCCATCACATTTTCTGAACCACGGATAGCTCGCACCGAGAAATGAAAAGGTTGAAGAGCAATGGCATATCGAATTAATCTTGAGCTCTTCAAGTTTTTACTTTGAATAGCTGTAAGAGCTTTCTGGTCAGTTTCCACTATGAAATGCGCGCCAAGAAGGAATCTTTGAAGTTTGAGAATTGACCAAACCATTGCCAAAAGTTCACGGTCTAAAACCTAGTAATTCCTCTCTGCCGCATTAAGTTTTCGTGAGATATACATTACAGGATGTAGAGTTTCAGAGTACTCTTGCACTAGTGCCACTCCAATCCCAGTGGATGAAGCGTCACTACGAAGAACAAATGTCTTATCTGTTGTAGGTAACACTAAAATAGGTGATGTTGAAAACAAAGTTTTAATCTTATCCAAAGATGATTGGCATTCCTGAGACCAGTGGACCACATTAGGGGACCCTTTCTTTAGTAACGAAGAAAGTGGTGCCATGATAGAGGATAGACTCTGAATGAATCGTCCATAAAATTGTATAAGACCTAATAGACTTCTCACTTGCTTTTTAGTCTTAGGAATAGAGATGTTAAGTATTTTACTGGTATTATGGTCCTCTGTCTTTAGGAAACCATGACCGACACGGTGACCTAGGAAAGAAATTTCGCCAAAACCAATACATGCTTTAGAGGGTTTCGCTGTCAACTTATGCTCGCGTAAGGTAGACAGTAATTCATATAACCCTAAATAGTGATCTTCCCAAGTATCACTGAAAAGACAGATGTCATCTAAGTACGCAATGACATCTGAACGATGAGATAGGATTCGACGCATCATGCGTACGAATGTAGCCGGGGCGTTCATAAGGCCGAAGAGCATGAAATTCCATTTAAACAAACCCCTAGGTGTAGAAAAAGCAGTAAGAGGTTTGGCTCATTCACTTAATGGGACTTGCCAATATCCTTTTGACAAATCAAGTTTAGTGAAGAAATGAGATTTAGAAAGCCTAGTAAGTAGCTCTTCTAGTAAAGGCATAGGTTCAGCATCGAACTTCGTAACCTGATTCAATTTGCGATAATCAACGCAAAGACATATGTTATTGTCTTTTTTCCGCACAATAACCATCGGCGAAGAATATGCAGAACTGGATGGTTCGACTATTTTTAATTCTATCATCTCATCCAACTCTTTCTCGACCTGTGTCTGAAAATGTATAGGTATAGGATATGGTCTGACCCTAATAGGATTATGGTCAGTTAGAATAATGTCATGTTCAATGACATTGGTGTGTCCAGGAATGTCAGTAAGGACATCCTGAAATGTTTGTAACATAGAAGAAACTTGTCGCTGTTCCTCTAGAGATAAGTTAGGAGAAACAGTAACGTTTTTCCATGATTCACTAGAATGAAGTGGAATCACTGGAAGAGGGAGATTTACATCTGAGAAACTTGTTTCTTCATCCTGTATTACTGACAAGGATGAGAAATGACCATGTGGTACTGGGGAATCGTCCGTTGCCTGGAAAATAGGCAGCAAATACTCAGGACGTTCATGGAATTCCGTAAGCATATTGATGTGGAAGGTTTTATGCTTCCCATCAATATCAACAACATAGTCAACATCGGAAATTTTCGAGATTATATCGAACGGACTTTTCCATGAGATAAGAAGTCTGTTTTCCCTACAAGGTAGCAGAACATATGCTTTGTCCCCAGGGCAAAGTTGTCGTAAGGTTCTTTTCTTATTGGCAAATTCAGAAGAAGAAGTTGCTAATCTGCATGCTACGATAATCTTGTGTCTAAGCGCGATGACATATTCGTAAGAAGATTTTATGTTTTCATAAATATTATCAGCTGTTATAAGATCATGAAGCAAAGACATAGGGCCGCGCGGTCGCGCGCCGAAGACAAGTTCAAAGGGAGAAAATCCTGTATGTTCATTGGGAACCTCTCTGTACGCAAAGAGGGCCACGGGCAAAACCCTATCCCAATCTTGAGGATGATCCTCAGTTATCTTCCCTAGTAAGTTTTTGAGTGTTCTGTTTAGACGTTCCACCATCCCATTAGACATAGGATGATAGATACTACTCAATAATCTATCTATCTTCAGAGTAGACATCACTTGAGACATGGTATCCGATATCAATTGGGTGCCATGATCTGATAATATTTCTCCGGGGAATCCCAGACGAGAAAATATAAGCCAAAGAGCGTCTGCAATATCGGCAGTGGAAATGCTCTTCAGAGGTATAGCCTCTGGCCAATGTGTGCACATGTCAACACACGTTAAGATAAACTGATGTCCTCTGGCAGATTTGATCTTAAACGGACCAATAATGTCTTGCCATTTTCTGAAATGGCTGAATAGGAATATCTGCAGCCTGAATAGGTGCAGCATGGCGTGGACCTTTGGATTTGACTTCTTGACATACCTTACAAGATCGGCAATAAATCTGTATGTCTTTGTTTACGAAAGGCCAAAAGAAAGCCGCAAGAACTCTTGACTTAGTACGGGAAAAACCCATATGTCCAGCACACTGAGAGTCATGAGCGTGATGCAAAACTTTAACTCTCAAATTCTTGGGAACAAGAATCTGAGAATACATTGACGTAGTAGAGTCTTGGACCATACGCACAAGTACGCCATTTTTCATTGTAATCCAAGATTTTCGATTTGTATCTTTATTCAGATCACCTTTTGTTGCAAGAGTGAAGAATTTCTTGAGAGTGGGATCATCTTCTTGCTGTTTTATAAATGAGTCGCGAGAAATTACCAAGGGATCATCTTGGTTATGCACTTCAGCATCTTAAGTAGATGAAGTTTGAGGCATATTGAGAGCTTGTGCTCTTGTGACTACTGCATTAGCAGTTTGCATATTTTGATCTTCCCAAGCAGCAATTTGTTGCAGAGTGCATTCTTTGACTCTGTGAATATGACCAATGATAAGATCAGCGATCGGATTCGGCAGAAGACATGCATGCACATCTCCCGTAAAGAAAGGAGTAGCTATATTGATGATAGCAGTAGAGTACTTCTCTAAGGTGCCGCCAAATGTTACACATTTGACTACCTTGCCTGTGGCATGGGAAGGATCTACGAGTGACTGCCTAACACCAATGGTGGTGCATCCAGAATCAAAAAGAATTGAGACTGGGCTATCATTTACTAGACCTTTATGTAAGACAAGAGATCCTCTTCCATCATGCGTGACTGACGCAGGAAGAGCAGGGAGAGGGTGACCACAACTTAAAGTAGACACCGTAGTTGGTTCAAATAATGTTTTGCATTGGGGGGCATTGAGATGCTCTCCCAAAATCAAAAGCAGAACATGCCATATTATTAGAGTTTTTATTATCATTAGTCTGATTACAGGCTTCATGGGACTCTTGCTGCGCAGAGTTTGCCTGATAATGTGATTTATGTCCTCTGTATTGAGATCTACCTCGATTATTATTGCCTCTCCAATTATTATTGTTTCCTCTATTGTAACCCCTATTTGGGTTTGAGTCATAGTTCTCATGGTTACAATCATTATGTTCATTATAATGAGTATCTCTGTAATTATGGTCTTGTTGTCTCCATGACGGATGACTTGGATAGTTCCTATAATGACTTCCTCTGCGGAAATTCTTATAATTGTGGCAACCCCTGTATCGAGGGCTGTCAGCTCGTCTCCAGTTCTTCGAAGAAGAACCTTGAAATGATTGATTACCTTGATTTTGTTAATTATTCGAGTTACCCATTTTATCAAACCTGTTTTGTGGTCCTTGAAATTTGTGTGAGTAATTAGGGTTGTATGGTGTTGCTGAAGCAACTGGCATACTTTCCTTAACTTTAGCATTGCTAATAACTACGTCCGGATGTGCAGTGACGTATTGGGTACAATATTGTTCCATTTCTTTTAGTGTCTTGGGTTTACGCTCATGTAGGAATTCAAGGAATGGTTTATTTACACTTGACATAATCTTGTCTCTGAGCAACAAGTCCATAAGGGCTTCATATGTCTTTTCTGTTTTGGACAGCTCAATCCAACGATTAAATGTAAGATGTGTCCTTGCAATGAATTCTGAGAATTCGACCCCTGTTTCAGGTACCATTCTCTTAAACAAAAGACGGTAACCTCCCTCTGTCAATTGATATTTTTTTAATAAGGCTGCTCTGATAACATCATAATTATCCGGGTCAGCCTCTTCTACCAAGCTTAAACTAGTCAGAGTGTCACCTTTCAGTATCTCTGATAACTGATTAGCATATTGTGATCTATCCACATTATGATTTCGACAAGAACGTTCAAACCTATCTAGCCAAACTGTTATATCGTCACTGGATGGATTAAATGCTGGTAGCTTGATCTTGTAAATAAAAGGTTTACCATTACCACCAGATGACTGATTAACATTACTCATGTTTGTCAATTTCAATTTTTCTATCTCAAATGCTAAAAACTTTTCCTTATGTTCATGTTCCATCTTTGTTTTTCTCTCCTCAGCTTCTAATCTTTTATTTTCAGCCTCAGCTTCTCTTTGTAATCTTTTTTCTTGAGCCTCAGCTTCTAATCTTTTATTTTCAGCCTCAAGTTTTCTTTCCTCCGCTTGAAGTTTTTGTTTTTCCATTTCCATCTGGAATTTTCTTTCATCAGCTTGCATTTGCAACCTTAAATTCTCAGCATCTATTTTCTTTTGTTCAGCTTCTGCTTTCAATTTATTTTCCTCTTTTTGTTTCTTTTCTTCTGATTTCAATGCCATGGCCCATTGAGCAGTCGTGTATTCTTCCAATTCTTTACCAGACTTGACTAGGGATTTCCATATCTCAATAAAGTAATCTAAAGTCGACATAATGTCTAACAATATGTGACTAGTTACCTGAAAAAGTCAATGAAATTTATTCCACCGTAAATGAGAGCAATTTTTAATAAACTTGAATAATCAGCTCCCTTTAAATAAACAAGCCTTTAATAGCTTGTATACTCACTTGTATTCCCAATCTCTGTGGAGAACAAGCCTTTAATAAGTCCTTCTTCTTCTTCTTTGATCCATAACCGCCAACCGTCAAAGCAGTCAGCGGCCATCACGCCTGTGGCGTCTTGTAGGGCAGCAACAAATTGATTCCACTTTGCTCGGTCGGCGGCCATCCTTCGTACAGTGCCCCAACTGTGGTTCATTCTTTGCATCTCAGCTTCCACAGTTCTCCGCCAAGTTGTTTTTGGTCGGCCTCTCTTTCGCTTTCCCTCGGGGGTCCATAGCATAGCTGTTCTTGCGATGGTATCAGGGTTCCTTCTGAGGACATGGCCAACCCAACTCCAGCGTCTGCCAGCTATGATGGTGTGCATGTCCTCCTGGTTACTCCGAATAAGTAGTTCTTGGTTGCTGATGGTGTTTGGCCAAAAGATTCGGAGAATTTTCCTTAGGCAGATTGTGTGGAAGGAGGACAGTTTCGACATTTCCTTCTCTGTTACTCTCCAACATTCCGCACCATAGAGAAGCACAGAAAGTACGCAGCTCTCATACAGTCTTAATTTGGTGTTTGTGCTGTACTGGGAAGACTTCCAAATGTTGTTGAGAATAGCAAAGGCTGTTCTCGCTTTATTCATTCTGTTGTTAATGTCCTTGCTTGTTCCGCCGTCAGGTGTTACTATGCTTCCTAGGTAAGTAAATGTGTCTGTCTGTTCTAACTTCTGGTTCCTTACTGTTATTGGCTCAGGATTGCCCACATTTAGTGTCATGACCTCCGTCTTCTTCAGATTGATGTTCAGGCCAACCTGCTGGCCATACTTATTCAGTCTATCAGTTTTGTCTTGAATGTGTTGGTGTGAATGCGCGAGCAGTGCAATGTCATCTGCATATTCCAAATCTTCCAGTGTAGAAAACATTGTCCATCTAATTCCTCTTGGACTGCCCTCTGTTGTCTGGCGCATCACCCAATCTATGACTGTCAAAAATAATGTTGTTGATAAGGGGCATCCCTGTCGTACTCCTGTTTTCACTTCGAAAGTTACATTACTCGATCCAACACTGCACGTAAAGTTAGAATAGAGGCTTTTTATAATGGAAACAATGCGGCTGGGAATTCCATAAGCCCTCAGAATTTTCCATAGGCTGTCCCTGTGTATGCTGTCGAAAGCCTTTTCAAAATCAACAAAGTTAATGTACAGCTGTCTCTGCCATTCTGAGCACTGCTCTATAATGTTCCTGAGGGCAAATATATGATCTGCACATCTTCTGTTCTTTCTGAAGCCCGCTTGTTCTTTCCTCAGTTTTATGGTCAACTGCTTTTGAAATTCTCTGGATGATTATCCTGCCTAGTATTTTGCTGGGAACTGAGAGGAGGGTAATTCCTCTCCAGTTGTTGCAGTCTGCAAGGTCGCCCTTCTTGGGCAATTTGACAATTGTTCCTTTACTCCACTCTATTGGTGTTGTCTCAGTTTCCCAGACTTGTGCAAATAGTGGTTCTAATAGTTCTGCTGCTAGTTCAGGGTCTGTCTTGAATAGCTCAGCATTCAGATTGTCGTGACCAGGCGCTTTTCCATTTTTTAGCCCTTTGATAGCTGTGATAATTTCTTCTTTTTGTGGAATGTCTGTATTTACGTCTAAGTCACTTTCAGCCTCAGGAACATTCAGCTGAGTCTCTGGTGGTTCCTTATTCAGTGTTTCTCTGAAGTGCTCTGCCCACCTTGTTTCCTGCCCCTGTTCTGTGGTGATGAGATTTCCTTGCTTGTCTCTTACTAACGTTATGTTGTTTGCACCTCGTTTTCCACTGATAGCTTTAGTTATTTTATAAACTGTGCTTTGTTCATTTCTCAGTGCTGCCTCTTCTGCCTGTCTTGCAAGGTCATCCAGAAATGTCCTTTTGTTAGCACGGGTTTGACGTTTTACTTCCTTGTCCAGCTGACTGTACTGTTCACTATATATTGCCTTTAACCTGGGAGACTTAGCTTCTGTTTTCTTCCTTTTCATTTCCTTTCTCTTCGCTATGGTGTTTAGCGTTTCTGGTGTTATCCAGTCTTGGCTCTTTCTTTCCTGGAATCCCAAGCATGACTTGCTGCTTTCTTTATATATTGTTGAGATGGTGTTGAATTTCTGGTCCACATCGTCGGTCTCTGTTCTTTCCTGGCTTTTGGTAATCAGATATCGTCTCTTTACGTCGACCACAAACGCTTTTCTGGTGAGGGGGTCCTTAAGTTTCGTGATGTTGTATCTTTTCTGTTTGACTGCAACTGGTCCAGCAGCTCTGAGTTTCACCTTCAGTCTTGCTACTACTAGGTGATGATCACTTCCCACATCTGCGCCTCTTCTTACTTTCACGTCTTGTAGTGCATGTCTCCATCTGCCATTGATCATTATGTGATCTATCTGGTTTTTGTCTCGTCCGTTTGGTGATTCCCATGTTAACTTGTGCACTTCTTTGTGTTGAAAAAGTGTTCCTCCGATGACCAGGTTGTTAATACTGCAGAAGCTTATTAATTTGTCCCCATTCTCATTTACTGTTCCACTGCCGCATTTCCCCATTACTCTTTCGTTATAATTATTGTGTGTTCCAACTTTCGCATTTAGGTCTCCCCTTACTATAATAAGATCGTACCTGGGTACAGTTTCCATTTCCTTTTGTACCTGTTGATAGAACTCGTCCTTGATCTCTTCGTCGCTGTCATTTGTTGGTGCATAACATTGTATAATTGTGGTGTTGGTGAATCTCCCTCTCAGTCTTGCTCTTATTAGTCTGTTGTTAATGGGTTTCCATTCCAGTAGAGACCTTTCCATTCCTTTCTTAAGGATAATGGCTACACCTTCGTTGTGCTGACCGTCCTCTCTACCAGAATAAAGTACTGTTTCCCCTGTAGCTGTTTTTATTCTCCCCATCCCTGTCCATCTGCTCTCGCTTATTCCCAGGATATGTAGTTTGTAATTCCTCATCTCTGCTGTAATCTGTCTCAGCTTTCCTGCCTCGTTCATAGTTCTGACATTCCAAAAACCAATTCTGGTTTCGTGTTTTGCGGTCTGGGCATCCGTTTTCATGCCAGTGGCTTCCTTTCGGCTTTCACCACTGTCAGTCATACGAGCCTGAGACTCCGGATGTCCGTCCCGCATCAAAGTATTTCCATTTATTGCTGTTTCCGTAACATGTGTGATTTTTTACACAGACAGGGGTGTCGGCCCTGTGCTAAAACCCCCAACCTGGAGGACCAGGGTACCAGCTTTTGTCTGACCCCTACCCACGCAGACCAGTCCAGCATGGTTGAACCTACCAGGAGTAAAACTCCCACTGGCATAGCTCTGGGGATTGTCAGGGTACACAAGCTGCCATACCGCTACAAGGTATAGGTACCATTGATGGCAGATACTCACTTGTATAATAATAATAATAGTAATGAACTACCAGTTTATTCTATACTACAAGTGCACTACATATAGTGTATGATCAAATATACCTTATAGCATATGTCAACCAACAACATAAACAATGGACAATCAAGAAAGACAACATGGAAACATTCGCAGAAATCAAATAAGTTAAATAGGAAAACTGAAGAAAATAATCACAGAACCTGTGATGATAACCGCGAGGAAATAAACAACACAAATGACGTCACAGTGGATAAATATAAAGTTGTATAGAACTAAATAACAGGAAAGATGAGACCTACAAATACAAACAAATCAAAACAAAACTAAAGAACAGAAAAAAATATTACAAAAACAACGAAGAAAAAACAACACATCGTCACAGCTAACAAAAATAGCAACAAATTGTCGCTAGCAAATTTCAATTAAGAAAATTTGCGCCTACAGAACACTAATATAAGCCCTCTATGACGTGGGAAATCTTATATTAGTCACCTTACCCAACTGCCCACTGACATATACACAACACAAATATGCAACATGTAAACACTTAAACATAAATACATATATGAGAAATAGCATGTCAATATGATGTGTTGTAAAGAAGGCTCAGATGTTATTCTATAATGGCACAGTTTCTGATAAAAAGAGAATAAACTGCCACTTTAATACATAATTAATTCTGGCCTGAACTATTACAATGTTCAATATAGAGGGGGGGGGGGGGGGGGGGGGGGGGGGGGGGGGGGGGGGGGGGGGGGGGGGGGGGGGGGGGGGGGGGGGGGGGGGGGGGGGGGGGGGGGGGGGGGGTGAGAACACCAGAAGATCCACCGTTGAAATATAAGCACTTCTCGCTAACACAGTCAATACTTGCTAATACCCTGCTGGGCAATGATGTCTGTCCTAACACAAATGTCAACAAGCGCTGACCTAGTTACTGCCTCTGCTTGACAGGTCAGGTCACGTAACGAAACTGCTGACTAGCTGACATCGACTGTAGACTTGTAATGCTGGTGTTTATGTGTGTCGTATGCCGCCACAGGAAACGATCTGTTATCAGTAGCTGACTTCTGGAAATGTCCACTGTGCAGGTTAGACCCAGAAATCTGGCCTACCACATTGATAAGATGTTTTTGTTGTGATGTTGTTACAGCTTTCATCAGGTTATACTGGACACATAAATGAATGGTCAACTCGTTCCGACACAGTGCTGACATCGAGTGAGAATGTAGATGTAATAGACGCGAATGTGTGTACAGTTCTGTTGAGTTGACAAGTCACTCACTCAATCATAGTTAGAAGTCAATAAAGGATAGACTGCTGATGACGTTTCATACATTTAATAATGGACGTACACTTCGACATCACGATTACAGTCACTTGAACAGGTTGGCAAAAAATCATCGTATACTTGAAAAATGGGTGACAATATCAGATGTACATGTAAATATAATGGAACGATAGTAGGCAAGCACTCAATATTCTGGTTGTCTATCGTCTCATGCTTCAACTGACTAATCGCGTCAGTTAAGGTGGATACATAATCATCAACAATGGTTCACTGTCAGAACCTTCTCCTAGCTAAGTTTCTCAAGCCGTAAATTCATCAAATGTTTATAGCAACAATGTTAAACCACAGTAGTGGGTTTTCTTCATAATACATAGATCTCTGTACCATCATCAGATTATAGGACCTTTTCTGTTCTCCGACAATGATCCGCTTACAATGGCGGGATCCAGAAAATGGCTCTCCTCCGTGAGCTTCGCTCACCCAGGATGAAAAATTATGAAACAGAATTCGTTATTCGTCCATAAATGTCCTCATTGGGCTTCTATACATTTCTGCTATCAATAAGGCTGGTTACATCAAGTAATCTAGTGCTGCTAGATAACACGTCATCTTCATCTGTAGTCAATAATCCTAGATGTACGATAATACGTCTCCCATCTAGGCTTAGCAAAAAAGTTCAGCAAAAAAGGTTTTGGTTTTACCTGGCTTTAGGAAAACAAACACAAGCGAATAACGCACGCCATTCCTTAGCGTTAATAATCAACATTAGGAGAATCTCTGATACTACAGTCATACAGAGAAACAATCTCCTTCCTAGAATAAATCACAGAGACCAATCTTCAGACATTCTAGTCGACCAGCCCATAGTAGCGACGACATGACAGCCGCTTCTCTGTCGACACCCCAAATCGACGCATGCGCAGAAAATGCCTTTGACCCCAGAGTTCAGCTCAAAAAATAGACCGACATAGAAATACAAAGATATAAGACCGAATCACCTTAAATAGTCAAGGAATAAATATAAATTCGAGCCATAAACATTTTAAGCAAGACCAATCTGTTTCTGGCCATACCAGATGCAAAATGACGTAAATTTAGTATTCATACGCCAGATTGAGACACAAGAACAGATAACCCATATAACCGAATATAACATCGATCAATCAGGGTTCTGTCCCTTAGACTAAGAATCATTGATTCTCAAATAAAATACTTTTCATCAGACAAATAGTTATACTTTACATTTGTATGCCTACCAACAGTAATCTGTGCATCACAGACTACCACACAAAAGAATCTGTGCGCAACATGCATCTTTTAGCAGTATAAAAAGTAGAATTATTTTGCATTTTATTAATTTTTAATAAGTTATATAGTAAAAATGAAACGGAGCAAATAACGGTTTCCCAAAAATATATTTATTCACAAATATCTTAAGAACCCGATGTGATAGAGATAAACGGATTTCAGATTTGAAATCAGCGCAAGAAACTGACCTAAGAACACTTATTCTTATATAAGAAAGAAAAAAGTTGTTTGTCAGTGTTATTATTTTTCCCACTTGTGGGTGTTCCCTCATGCAGTATGCTACATTCTTCTACAAAATTTTCAATGTCGACATTTACGTCGGGCCAATAGTATTTTTGAGAAACTTTTTGGCCGATGGTACCTACTTTCTCATGCTCACCATCTTTTCTAACATGTAAACTCCTTAGTACATCTGCCCTATATGCCTTTGGAAGAACCAGCTGTCCATGACCATTGGATACAGTTCCAGCCTTTTTATATAACAATTTGTTTTTCATATAGAAATCTCCCTTGCCTGGAGGTGTATGACATTTGGGCAATTTCTTAAAACACGGCTTGAGTGATTTGTCCTCCGCCTGTGCCTTCCTCATCTCATCTGGGTGAGTATTTATCGGATTATCTTCCTCCTTTTTAGACTGTGATCTGGTCTGCACTGTTGCCATGATCACAGGTCTCTTGGGATTCCCCAAGAAGACATATCTACACCCCAATATCAAAGGGTAGATTGGTTCATTTATCACTGCTGCTTTGATTACTTCTTCCACATATCGCGTTTTCACATGTATTCGGGTGATGGGAAGTGTCATGGTCGCTACGTCCTTGGTTGCAGCTTGAATCTCCACTGTTTCTGTGGTATATTGATCTGCTTGCACCAGGTGAGAACTCGCAACTGAATCATAATCCAATCCTGTATTATACAAACACCTTATGGTGACCCCATTATACATATCACATCTTCACACACTGGGGGGGGGGTGATAAGGTTCCTGCTGTTCAGTAGGGTTAGCCTTTATTCCCTTCTTCCCATATTTCATTGCAGTGAAATTAGGAGGTTTCCTTTTACAGACTTCTGTGTTATGGTTGTCCATCCTACAATATCTACAGTATAATCTACCTTTATGAAAAGGTTTTCTGTCATCATATTTCTTTTCATTGAACTGTGGGGTTTTATTTTTATAATCATGGCGTGGCCTATCAAACTGTTGCTTACCTTTGTTCTGTTCTCTATTTTCAAACCTATTAAAGTTTTGGGGTTCCTTAAAATTGTCCACCTGTTTCTTATTATTACCAGCTACCTCTGCTTGGGCTGCCTGATACCTCTCAGCGACATTGAGTAGCTCACCCAGCCTCTCTGCACCTTGTTCCATGAGAAACTTTCTCAAGTCTGGAGCCATGGACTCTCTTAGCTGCTCAGTAAGGATCATTTCCTTAAGATCTTGGGTTTTCCCTAGAGCAGTCCATTTCTCCAAGTAGGTCTCTAAACGTGCAGAGAACTGGTGATAGGTCTCACCCGACAGTAGCTTTGCATTTGTAAATTTGTTTCCTATAAAATTCTCCATTCTTTTCATATCTTAACAAAAGAGCCTGCTTTAGCATGTCATAATTGTCTGTGTCATCCCTGCTCATCTTGGCAAAAACTTCATAAGCTGTTCCCCTAAGACCCTGGGATAACTTGAGACGCCACCTGTCTCTCTCTAACCCATATGTGGTAGCCAAAAGTTCAAATCTACTTAGGAAACTTTCTGTGTCATCGTCTTTCTCAACAAAATGGTCTAAATGAAAACCCATAGCTGAGGTTGAGGCTCCCTGACTAGCAATAGCATCGGAGGTAAAGGGGCTGGCACCATTTTCAGGAGCATGGCCTTGTAATTCCAACTCCCTTAGTCGTAACTCGTGCTCCCTTTGTAATCTCTTCTCCTCCTTTTCTGCAGCCTGTCTTCTTTCCTCTGCCTCCAATTTCTTAGCTTCTTTCTCAGCCTCCAATTTCTTAGCTTCTTTCTCAGCCTCCAATTTCTTAGCTTCTTTCTCAGCCTCCAATTTCTTCTCTTCAAACTGGAGCCGCTTTATTTCAGCCTCCCGATCTGCCTCCAATGCCCTAGCCTCTTTGTCAGCCTCAATCTGCAGCCTCTTAATTTCTTTATCTGCCTCTATCTGTAACTTTACTTTTCTTTCTTCTTTATCTTGTTCTAATTTTATTTCAGCTTCGAATTTCCTTTCTTCACGTTCAATAAATTTTTCAACCTCTGAGGTTACATACTGGACCAGCTCTGGTCCATCCATGCCCATCTCTTTAGCAGTCTGCACAGCAGCAGATCAAAACTTTGCCAGATCAGCCATTCTGTACTATGCAAACCTTTAAAATTTCTAACTAGACAAATTTCTAATTATGATTAACAAGTTCTAATTATGAATAACAACAACCACAGGCACTGATAGCTCAACCACTATTTAAATTCCACAAAGAATACTTTTAGTTTTATTTTACAGGTATTTAAAAATCCCGGAAGTGAGCTACCCAATATGTGTGGTGGATTTAATGTTAAGAAAGTTTGTTGTTAAGAAATCTTAGTGTACTGAATGAGGTCAGCTGTGAAGGTCCCTGAATATAATAAATATTATAGTAAGTTTCCAGGGCACCTTTCTGCTACCACCCCTATGATCTCATTCAGACTTATTCTTGATAGAATGTATGATGACTACGTTTGGTGTCTAGGGTTATGAATTTGTTAGTGTAATGTTGCATTAACCAACTAAACATATAAACAAGTATTTTATTATTCAACACAACACAACAGTACTATGACAATCACATACAAACTACACTTTAAAATACTATCTTATGTAAGTCAGTGGCTGAATTTTTGGTAAAGTTAATTTTTACAATTTATTGTCCTGATTCTAGTTTGTTTTGAATCAGGACTGACAATCAAAAGTGAAATCAGAAGAATTATTTACATCAATTCAATAACACAATGGATCTTCTGTCCATACTACGAATGTTAGTATACTATAAGTGTGTAGATGTAGTCTATAACTTGAGTAATGCTGGTTTATAATGGTGGGTTGTTGGTTACATCACACCCAATAGTTTTTCTTGTTTTCCATTTTGATAATTGTGGAATGTTTCTTTACAAATTACAGTCAGTAATTTTAAAATTAGCAGTTGAGCTGTCTGGTGCCAAAATGGGCACTTAACTTGGAATATAATGCAGGTAGTGCGTCTTGTAGATCTGCTGAACAATAACATTCAAGCTCCCACTTCTTCTGGGGTGATGATGATCTACAACTGGTCTCAGCAAAAGTCAAGACTGTGTCAGGAACAGAACAGGTTCACCGGAGTCTGGCACTAGTTAGTGACAGTACCAAAAAACCTCTGAAATAAGAAGGTTATGCATCCTTCTTTATAACAAGCATACAATAATATTCCACAATTTATTATAGGCACAGTACAAACAAACCATCTGGATCAGCTCTTTACGACAACCCATTTCACCATTATGTTTTGATGTGACAATATATACCAGCATTCCTCTCCCCTAATGGTTACAACGCCTCTGCAATTCCAGCAATAATCTTTTTCCATACAATAAGATTGGTGTTATGTTCCTTGATGACAATCATATATAATTTTGTAGTTCTACACCTCTCTGATAGTCTTTCATATGCTGGATCAATCTCTAGGTTTTGCCTAAGGTCTGCCATCGACTTACCTACTTACAGTCATATGTTAATATCTCACATTCAAACTTTATGTTAAATAAAAGGTTAATATATTCAAGCTTACCAGAGATTCAATGAAATATACACAAGTGAACGATGACTGGCAAATAACAATGGCACATTTTCGATTTGCCCTCTGTCCAGACTGCTTTTCCTATCTTAGAAAACACAAGCCTGTTCTCATCGCTAGTAGTTTACACAGAAATTTTCTTTAAAATGGCAATGAACAGACCCCTCTTCTTGATAATATCTAATGCGTTGGCCAATAGGACCATGTTTACATTTATTTTTGAATCAAACTTTTCAAATAACAACTCCCAACTACTACGCTTCTAAGGCAAATATATTTTTAGTTTGAGGTCAACCAATAATACTTCGCCTACTTTTAAAATCCACCCAATCAAATCTCTCGTACCTTTTAACCTCATTTACCCAAAGTTGTTTTTTCAAAATATGCCATACAAAAAAAATATAAGCAGGCATGACCTCCTGACAGTCTGTCGGATCCTCTATAGTATTTTGCCAATAATTAGTCAATTAATGGACTATTTGCGTAACTAATACCATATTAGTAAGTCCTAAGGCACACTAATATATGATTTTTATGGGGCTAAGTGGCTTGGTTCAGAATTACATATTTTTTCTAAGTTTATTTGTTTTTTTATGTCTACAATATCCAACCTATTCATGTCTTTTCCAAGTACTTTCAAACTAATTACGTCCTTCGCAATAAGAGCTAAGGGTGTTTTCATGACCCAGTTCTACACGTTCTAACTTTTTCATCGTATTTGGAAAATCGCCTATGGCAAAGCTTGCGAGTTGGTTTTATTTTTAGATACGATGCGAGATGCATTTAGCATTGTGCCATATCCTTTCCCCTCCCTACTTCTATGTCTTTTTAGGCAATTATTTGTTTGAACTAGGAAAATGTGTTACGTTTTATATCAAGGTCACTTAGAATCATGGAGTACCTTTTATTCTGCCATGTTGCGTTATCAAACTAATACGTTGGGGCGTGGGTGAAGAAGACAATTCTCTACCAAATTTTTAATTATATATTAATTTTGACTTTATGCACTATCTTGTTATATTGTAATTTAGATATTGTATTTAGAATTCCACCACATATGTACGTGAATGAATAACTTGACAGAAGTCTGGGTCACAGTTCCATAATATAATATTGACAGCATAGTCCTGGACATCAGTTACAATAGTACAAAAATACTTGCATCATTAGAATATGTAGTACAGTCATCCTAACATACTGGTAACAACTGCATTCAATGTAAGTGCGGCATTCACTCCTCGCACATATATCTCTATGGTCTATATTCAATGTAAGTGCGGAATTCACTCCTCGCACATATATCTCTATCTCTGGTCTAATCACCAGGCATACAAGTTCCTCCAGAACTTCACAGCGCGGGAAAACCATGACGCGCTTATAGTGTTAATACACACGAGCTTCCTATCCAAGCTCCTGTTAGGCTTCCAAACTCTGGAACAGCCAGGGTCTTATAACGTAGACCTCCTATTGGCGCGGGAAAGCACACAACGCGCATTCAAACAATAATATATAATGCTCTTACCATAGACCTCCTTCTGACACGGGAAAACGACGTATCTTTTAATCCATCCACTTCCAAGCGCGGGACAGAACACAACGCGCTGGTAAATAACAATATATAAAGGCCTTGTAAACACACATTACGCGGAACATCATCGCGTCATATTCAATATATCAATATCATAATCAAAATCACAGACACTATTCACATATAGAAAACACTGACCGTCTCCCACGACGGATGGCCACAGACTCCCTTTAACATCTCAGTATAGTTCTCTGACGACATTCACTTCGCACGCTTTTCTCATGTGCCCGTAAACCTCAATTTACACATGAACGCCCCTGAGTAATCTTCACTCACGCTACGTGCTTCTAAACAGTGAACTTTTAAATGTAACATTCCAAGCTTGCATTCTTCAATAATAATACACTAGCAGGTTACACCATTCTCTACCCACACACATGTATACACGTCATGTATCTCATGACATTACACTGCTTACTAGCAAACATCATCCCTGTAAACAAAAATCCTTAACACCTGACTCTAATTCAAAATATGATGTAACAGTTCACACCGACCCCCGGAGGGGAAAAAAAATGATATCACTTTTTTTTAAACATTACATGGGACAAAAATGTGGGGTCGATGAAATGTTAAGTCATATCAATCAACAAAAGAGGGATGGAACAAAAAGGCAATACATAAGTATATTAACCAAATCATGTGGATTCACCATACAAAAATATATACGTGAACCAAAAGGTACATCAGCACTGTTCATAAAGTAATATAATTACATTATAAGTTAACACTTACAACATTTCAAACTAACACAAATGTGATTCATAAATATAAAACAATCTATACTAAATGCTGACTTTCATTTGTAAATCATGTCTCAATTGCTCCAAACCAGAGTAAAGGACTGATGTCTCACTAAGAAGAGGTATCAGTGAGCAAGCCTGCTGATGACCATCCATCAGCTGCTGTAATGATAGACAATTCCACCAACAACACTGGTATCTCATGGCATAGCATACTTTCCTATGGATAAACAAAATTAGGCAAGAATAAAATCATTTGCCTTGGAAAATTTGTATCACATTATGCCAAATCATATACCCTTCTATGTCCACCCCATTCCAC
This sequence comes from Oreohelix idahoensis, assembly GCA_024509875.1. Taxonomy (NCBI): domain Eukaryota; kingdom Metazoa; phylum Mollusca; class Gastropoda; order Stylommatophora; family Oreohelicidae; genus Oreohelix; species Oreohelix idahoensis. The sequence goes on along the minus strand of JAMPIV010008502.1, from coordinate 48,003 downwards.
TAAACATTCCCAGTGGGGTGACAAAATAATCAATTAAGGGATGATATACCCATTTCACATGTCTTCGTGATCAGCGGCCTTAGATACTACACCCTGTACCTCTCAATTAAGCTTTACTACTTTAGTTAATGAAATAAGTCAATCTAAAACACCTAGTTTTACTGACTTGTACTGTACACCTGTTCACTATTTGTTGTTTATATACACTCTGTCAAATTTCCATTCTTGAAAAATATTAAGTTTCTCTAGACAACAGTCTCTTGGAAAGTTATAGCTTTCAGCTTTGTTCTATGCACAGTAACAATTAACCTCTCATGCTGAGTCGAAACAAGTACCAATCTCTTCCAACTAACATCAAAACTATTTTCAATCTAGAATCCATCATCATCACTACTACGATCACAAAAGTATTTCCAAATAGCACAGTATCTTTAGTAAAGTAAACAGATCACTTATGTCCCACTTATCTGGTGGTAACTTTTTGATGGCATTGAACATTAACAACTTCAGTAGTTCTTTACCTTTATCCACGTATCTGTTTTTGAAATTGAAAGATAATATTAACTCTAACTGGTCGTTAATTCCAACACAGTTCCCTTTCAGACCATCCATCACAGTCTTCCACACTTCCTTCCTTGAAGCTTCAGACTTTTCCAGTACTGCTTTTATGGCAACAGATGCAGCATCCTTCATCTTCACCCTCCTATACTGCATTTGAACATCTAAGGGTTCTGTAGTGGTTTTTGATGTTATTGTATGTTTGTTATGTTACCTAGTGTACTGTATGAGGTCAGCTGTGAAGGCTCCTGAGATAAAAGTTTATGTGAATTTACAGGAGGCCTTTCTGCTACCACTTACGACCTCAAACAGACTTGTTTTACTATAATGAATGTTAGCTACGTTAAAAAGTCTAGGGTACTGAAATGTAATGTGTAGTGAATATAATATACAGACACACACATGTAATTATTAAGTCTAATAATAATAATAAACTCTACAATACACTGAACTAACTCTGGTTGTTATGGTTTTAGTTTTAACAATTTTTTAAATTTATTAGTTCTGAACCAAGTTTTATTTTGGTCAGAACATATGTAATGATATGAAGTTATTAATGAAATGCATAAATATGTGGCATAATAAAATGTAATTTGTGTACATAGGTATATTATAAGACTGGTTAATATTACTAGTATCTATTATGTCTTTGGGAGAGCTAGCACTGGATGTTTCGTTGGAGTGGCGTCATCACTCCCAATCTGTGACTACCAAAATCATTGTCTATTGACTTATGGGATGAAGTAAATCTTATATTGTTCAATATTTAGTTCTTTAGTTGATGGTGGATTAGTTGTGAATCTCCAGCAGGCCAGGTTTCACTTATCTCGCCTGTGACGATCTGGTACAGGAGTCTGGTGGCTCACTGCTCTCCGTGGCTGGAGTACAATGTTAGGCTTCACTGACACCAATGTTAGGCTGCACATGCACACACTTGTGTATTTTTATAACAGCATTTGGCACCTCTTTAGTGCCAAAACAGAAACTCACAATTCAGAATTGAGAACACAGTTAATACTAGCAAAACTCAGCTGAGCTGCTGGCTAGAGTATGGCGTCCCACTAAATTTTATGTATTCTTCCTTGGAAAACACCACTAGCAGTTAATGACTGTGTTACTGGACAGACTTATGTCGAATGGCAAAAATGTGCGTCTCTATCCCGCTAATATAAAAATGCGTTGGCCAATCAGATCAGAAGACTAAGCTTTTCAATTCAAAATTTGAAAATAAAGTTAAAATTACATCTTAATTTCTCAAATGTACGTCTGTCACATTTTATCTTTTCCCAAAAAAGTCAAAAGTACATCTCAATTTTTAAAATGTACGTCGGTCACATTTTATCTTTTCCCCACAATTTCACTTGTTTTTTGGACTAACACATGTAAAAACTGCACGAACCTGCTTCCTAAGTTATTTTTAGCCACTATCTCCCGACTTTGCCCCGCTAGTTTATTACAGTTGAAATTTGCCTTTTCTTGTCTCAAGGACGCAAAATTGAGACTTTAGTGAAAGTATGCACAACAATACTGTTCGCTAGTCTGATAGGAACAATACGGTCTTTCGTCAATATCTTCCTTGTTATCTGTCCGTCTGTATAATTAAAAGTATATTATTTCTCTGCTTAAGATGGGCTATCAAAAGCTAGGTTTTATTTTCATAACCTTATTATTAACGAAAAACCTATTTTTCTCAAGGTTAGTTTTTGAAATGTGTTTTGAACCTCTGGGTATGGCATTTGCCGCTATATTCGAACAAAACAACCAAGTACGGTAAAACGTCTAAGATACGATTGTTTCTAATAAGAGCTAAGGTCTTTTCTGTCCATTTCCTTACATTGTGTCAACTAGTGGCGTAATTTTTTCCTTTAAACTACAAATTACGTCTTTTTGCCTTTCTAGATTCAAACACGTGTTCAGACCATCATAATGATTTTTATCTCCGTTTCCCTCCCGTCTACAAGGGTACCGTTTCGTCTGCATGTTTAACTAGTTAGTATCAATGGCGGTAGGAAATGCTGGCATAGGCGAGCATGTCTCCTAGTATCTTACGCATTATTTTTATCCCTACATGTTATCTTTATAATTGGAGATATTTTAACGTTGTATCATGGTAAATTCATCACAGGTTCCTTCTCCCAATCTGATGAATCTGTATCAAGGGCCGCCTCATGTCTCTTCTCCATAGATTTAGCTTGATTTTTCAATGCTTCGGCTTGCTGCTCTAATCTTATTTTCTTCTTCTTCTTTGATCCTTAGCCGCCGACCGTCAAAGCAGTCAGTGGCCATCACGCCTAGTGGCGTCTTGTAGGGCAACAACAAATTGATTCCACTTTGCTCGGTCGGTGGCCATCCTTCGTACAGTGCCCCAACTCTGGTTCATTCTTTGCATCTCAGCCTCCACAGTCTGTCACGTAGGTCTTTATATCATTAAATTGCCTACATCTTCTTCCTATTCTCTCACCCTAAATCCTTTATTTTATTATCTTTCCTTACTTGTTTTTTCCTGTATTTTTCGCATCACTTGTTTTGCGAATAATATTTTCTTCAGTATTCTCAAACTTTACCTTGTGTTTTTCTCATACTGGGATACGTAATTCTATTACATAGATGTCAGTGGACGAAGCTGTGACTTTCGCTTCTATCAGACCCGAAATGGCAGACAGTTGTCTGAATTTTCCAGCGAACACGCGCGGTTGCTTCGGGCTGAGCGCTCAGGTAGGCGTTAAAACTGTCACCTACACGACGTAGAGCAGACATATAGTCTGGGAAAACGTAGCTCTCGGGAAACTTTCCTAGCGTGAAGTGTGATCTGTCACCGCCTCCCCCGCTCAGAAATGGAAATTGGGAGAGGAAGGTGCCAAGACACTCCGGGGCAGTTACGACATGCTTCTAAGTGAAACGTAGGTGTTATGAGAAGGGGAGAGATCAGGGTTGGGGAAATAGTTCATCCTTTGTCTGTTTCAGATATTAAACCTAGTTTGAAACTTTATTTTCATTCTTTCTCAATAAATGGCAGTAGACAGGTGGTTCGCGAAGAGTAGAGCTGTATAAGCGAAGTTTCTTAGTTTGTTGCGACAATTTGTCGAACTTCTAGACTTCCATAAATATAAGCGTATAATTCTTAATTTTGCGATATCCTGTAGTGCTGTGTTTGAGGTAAATATATTATTATCTAGTATTTTGTGAAGTGATTAAGTGTTAAATCGCCGATTTCATTTTAAACTAGTTCTGTGTGCAGAGTGAATATTTTGATAGTTTGTTATTTCTTTAATCGACGAGTTGCAGTGGAAATACAAAATAAATTATATTTTTTAGCTTACTAAACAAGTAGCTGAAATGAGTTTAATTTAACTGTTAAATACTCAGTCGAAACTGTTTTAATAACTAACTTATAAATGCTAGACGCGACATCAGTGAGTAGTGACGGAATACGCACCATATTCCTAATTCCTGATGATCGATTTTATATAACTTATTTCACCGGAAGTTTAAATAATAAGTCAAGCTGTAGGCTTGCTGTTTTAAATGTAAGTTATACTGAGTACATATATGTAAATTATTTGATATGTGCTTTTCCTTTTATACAGTGAAATACTGGGGTGACCCGAACTTTACCAGCATTTAATAAGAGTTCATACTTGTGAAGAAACAGACAGTCCTTATTTTGAACCACGTGGGTTTCTCAAGTAACACTGATCTGACAGTGCATAGGCAAACAGAGTTAGACAGAAATACTATATCCCACAAACGGGTTTTCAAAGACTGTAATGATCAATACTGGGCCTGTGAACCAGATCTTAATTTCTTCCATAAACTCTACGTAAATTTTCTGCCTGGCGGCGAGAATAATTACAATCAATAACATTACTTTCCGACGTTGTTGACAAGTGAGTGGGAAACTAAGATTTTTCTGTTTGAAAGAAGTTGTCCACCAGTCCTCTTCCTAATTAAGGGAAACTTCGTGTTCTGACATTTTGTGCTCGTTTAAGCCTAATTCTTACCCCGTGAGTCAAGTGACATTAACTTTAGTCTGAAATAACTATCGCCTGAAGCAGACGCTCCCCAGATCCATTTTGATGAAACCAACAAACAAATCTGCAGAGCTGGGATCTGTTTCATTAAACGACAGTAACAGATAAAAAGTGTGAGTGTCCAAAATTTGCGCCAGCTGGCGAAACCACAACACGATTGTAAGTATATCAGGGCCCTGATGAAAGAACCGAGTGAAAGTGACGGAAGGATGTTCATTGTAAAATACACTCACTTGTTATATTTGTTTTTTTCCTTAGGCGAGATTTGCTGCTTAAGTAACGTGTTCCTTTAGAATAGATACTGCTGTCAAAGTCAGTCTATACCTTCAAAGAGGAACAATATTAGACCCTAACCACATGCATCTATAACTCTTTGGGCCATCATCTGTCATCCTAACGGGGCTGTGGGCTAAACCTAGAGTTAAGATCATAACGGGGCTATCATCCTTGTAGCATTTTTCCTTGAATGTTATGACTATTTGTATATGTTTTTCCTTGATGTAATTTTTGGTGTTGTGAGAAGATTTTTTTTAGATGATAATAATAAAATCTCTCTTGAACTAAATCAGTGCGTTGGTCAGCTCGTTCAAATAATATATATATTCATGGTTATAGATTTCCCACGTCTGTGTGTTTAACTGTCGTCACGTGTATGTGCGTGCCCATGAGTAGATAGAGATTTATGTAATATATATATGTGGTTTAGACTGTCTGACACTTTAAAGCGGTCGTAGAAGATAGGTGAGAGAGAGAAGATTATCTCGATTCTCAAAGACAGCCTCTATATCACATTCTATCATCTCACGTGTGGAAATTCTATTGCTTTTCACCAGCTCATACTGTGACTATCACTCATTCCAACCTATTTAGAAGGGGCCAAACCCAAGTCTTAATTCTCCTATCTAAAATCTACGACACAGTCCTCCGCCAGGTTGTTTTTGGTCGGCCTCTCTTTCGCTTTCCTTTAGGGGTCCAAAGCATAGCTGTTATTGTGATGGCACTAGGGTCTCTTCTGAGGACATGACCAACCCAGCTCCAGCGTCTGCCAGCTATGATGGTGTGCATGTCCTCTTGCTTGCTACGAGTAAGCAGATCTTGGTTAGTGATGGTATTTGGCCAAAAGATTCGGTGAATTTTTTTTTCTTTTTTTTCTTAGGCATGTTGTGTGAAAAGAGGACAATTTCGACATTTCCTTCTCTGTAACTCTCCAGCATTCCGCGCCATAGAGAAGCACAGAAAGCACACAGCTCTGATATAATCTTAATTTTGTGCTTGTGCTGTATTGGGAGGACTTCCAGATGTTGTTTAGGCTGTTCTTGCCTTATTCATTCTGATGTTGATGTCTTTGCCTGCCCCGCTGTCTGGTGTTACTATGCTTCCTAGGTATGTGAAGATATCTGTCTGTACTAATTGCTGATTCCTTACTGATATGGGCTCAGGGTTGCTTACATTGAGCATCATGACCTCAGACTTCTTTAAATTGATATTCAAGCCAACCTGCTGGCTAAACTTATTAAGTCTATCCGTTTTTTCCTGGATGTGTTGATGTGAATGTGCTAGTAGTGCAATGTCATCTGCATATTCCAGATCTTCCAATGTAGAAAATGTTGTCCATCTTATTCCTCTTGGACTGCCCTCTGTTGTCTGGCGCATCACCCAGTCTATGACTGTTAAAAATAGAGTGGTTGATAAGGGGCATCCCTGTCGTACTCCTGTCTTCACCTCAAAGGTTAGGTTGCTCTGCCCAACACTACACGTAAAGTTGGCATAGAGGCTTTTTATGATTGACACTATGCAGCTTGGAATTCCATAAGCCCTCAGTATTTTCCATAAACTGTCCCTATGTATGCTGTCGAAAGCCTTTTCAAAATCAACAAAATTAATGTAAAGCTGTCTTTGCCATTCTGAGCACTACTCTATAATGTTCCTGAGTGTGAATATATGATCTACACATCTCCTGTTCTTTCTAAATCCTGCTTGTTCTTTCCTCAGTTTGTGGTCTACTGCCTTTGAAATTCTCTGTATAATTATCCTGCCTAGTATTTTGCTGGGAACTGAGAGAAGAGTGATTCCTCTCCAATTATTGCAGTCTGCAAGATCTCCCTTGTTGGGCAATTTGACAATTATTCCTTTGTTCCACTCTGTTGGTGTTGTCCTTGTTTTCCAGACTTGTGCAAATAGTGGTTCTAATAGTTCTGCTGCTAGCTCAGGGTCTGTCTTAAATAGCTCTGCATTTCAGTTATCATGGCCAGGAGCTTTTCAACTCTTTAACCCTTTGATTGCTGTGATCATTTTCAGCCTCAGGAACATTCAATTGTGACTCTGGTGGTTCCTTGTTCAGAGTTTCTCTGAAATGCTCTGCCCATCTTGTTTCCTGTCCCTCTGCCGCGTGATGAAATTTCCTTGCTTATCTCTTACTAATGTAATATTGTTTGCACCTCATTTTCCACTGATGAATTTAGTTATTTTGTATACTGTGCTTTGTTTATTTCTCAGTGCTGCCTCTTCTGCCTGTCTTGCAGTATCATCTAGGAAATTCCTTTTGTTGGCTCAGGATTGGCGTTTAACTTCCTTGTACAGCTGACTACTGTTCGCTTTATAGTTGCTTTAACCAGAGGGACTTCGCTTCTGTTTTTTTTCTTTCCATTTCCGTTCTCATCATTATGGTGTTTAATGTTTCTGGTGTTATCCAGTCGTGCTTCTTTTCCTGGAATCCCAAGCATGATTATTCCTCCAATGATCAGGTTGTTAATGCTGCAGAAGCTTATTAGTTTGCCCCCATTTTCATTTAATGTTCCACTGCTTCATTTCCCCATTACTCTTTCATTATAAGTATTGTATGTTCCATCTTTCGCATTGAGGAATTCCATTACTACAATAAGATCATAATTAGGTACAGTTTCCATTTCCTTTTGTAGCTGTTGATAGAAGTCGTCCTTGACCTCTTCATTGCTGTCATTTCTTGGTGCATAGCATTGTATTATTGTAGTGTTGGTGAATCTCCCTCTCAGTCTTGTTCTTATCAGTCTGTTGTTGATGGGTTTCCATTCCAGTAATGACCTTTCAAATCAGCTGGCTATAGGAGGAAGCATGTTTCCACATAAGAGAATACACAAGGCAACATGGATATCACCAGACCATAGAACAGAAAATCAGATTGACCATATATGCATAAACAAGAAGTTTAGATCATCATTGCAGGATGTAAAGGTATATAGAGGAGTAGATGTGGCATCAGATCACCACCTTCTGATAGCCAAAGTACAAATGAAACTCAAGAGATATGCACCAATGCAAAATTATAGACAACAATTTAATGTAGGACATCTAAGAAATCAAGAAACAAGAGAAAAATTTGCGGTCACGATATCCAACAAATTCCAAGTGCTCCAACAGCTGGAAGATGTAGAGAATACAGTAGATTATTGGCAGCAAATCAAAACTGTATGGAATGAGACATGTGAAGAAATACTTGGGAAAAAGGGAATGACAACAAAAAGCATGGATAACAACAGAAACCATTAAAAAGATAAAAGACAGAAAAAATAAGAAAGCAGATTTAAACACAAGCAAAACCAGAAGTTCCAAAGCCAAGGCTCAAGAAGTGTACACAATAGCAAACAAAGAAGTAAACAGAAGTATCAAAAGAGACAAGAGGAAGTATATTGAGGAGTTGGCAAGAGAGGCAGAAGATGCTGCAGCCAAAGGAAATATGAGAGAACTGTATAGCAGCACAAAGAAGCTAAAAGAGAAATACAAGCAAACAAGTTGCCTCATAAAAGACGAGAATGGAAAACTGCTCAGCAATATACAAGAGCAAATAAAGAGGTGGACAGAATATTTTGAGGACCTTCTCAATAGAGCAGCTCTGCAAAACCCTCCAGACATCCAGCCAGCAGAAGAACTACAAATTAACGGTGAAAGACCAATGAAGGACAAAATAAAGAAAGCTATAAAGCTTCTAAGAGATGGAAAAGCATCTGGATCTGATGGCATTCCAGCAGAGACCATCAAAGCAGATATCAACATGGCTACAGAGATGTTATATAAATTACTTGGTAAAGTCTGGGAAAAGGAAGAGATACCAGCAGAATGGAAGGAAGGATATCTGGTTAAGTTACCTAAGAAAGGAAATATACAAGAGTGCACAAATTATAGAGGAATAATGTTACTATCGGTGCCAGGAAAAGTATTGAACAGGATTATCCTTGAGAAATTAAAAGAGTCCATAGACAAGAAACTCGGAGATGAGCAAGCAGGTTTTTGACAAAACAGATCATGTACAGACCAGATCACCACTTTGAGAATAATAGTTGAACAAGTCTGGAATGGAATTCACCATTATACATCGGATTTGTGGACTACGAAAAGGCATTTGACAGTGTAGACAGAGAATCACTTTGGAAATTGATGAGACATTATGGAGTTCTCCTGAAGATCATTTATTAAATAAAGAAAGCATATGAAAACATGACATGCAGAGTTCTTCATGAAGGACAGCTTACAGAACCATTTGGGATAAGAACAGGAGTGCGACAGGGAGGCCTGTTGTCTTCATTTCTTTTCTTATTAGCAATAGACTGGGTTATGAGAACATCAACAACACACAAAAGAAATGGAATCCAGTGGAATCTGACTAAACTGATGACAAGAACTACCCAAGTACCAGTGGAACAAGAGATGAGAAGAAGACAATGGCGATGGATAGGACACACACTGAGGAAACCTGTTGATAGCTTTACAAGGCAGTCCTTATTCTGGAACCCTCAGAGCAAGAGAGGCAGAAGTAGACCATGAAGCACATGGAGAAGAGAGCTGGAAACAGGTGAAAATGATGAGAACGTGGAAAGAACTCGAGATGATGCACATGACAGGAGGACTTGTCATGTGTTTGTTGGAGGCCAATGCTCCTTTGGGAGTGGAGGGTTATGAATGAATGACCTTTCTATTCTTTTCTTCAGAATAATGGCTACGCCCTCATTGTGCTGACCATCCTCTGTACCAGAGTAAAGTACTGTTTCTCCTGTAGCTGTTTTTACTAGCCCCGTCCTGGTCCATCTTCTCTCACTTATTCCAGGGATGTGTAATCTGTAGTTCTTCATCACTCTTGTGAGCTTCCTCAGCTTACCTGCCTCATTCATGGTTCTAACATTCCAGAATCCAATTATAGTTTCTTTTTTTTGTGGTTGCGGACTCCATTTTCAGGCCAATGGCTTCCTTTCGGCTTTCACCACTGACAGTCATACGAGCCTGAGACTCTGGATGTCCATCCCACATTAAAGTTTTTCAATTTATTGCTTTTTCCTTAACGTGTGATATTTTTACTTAGGCAGAGGTGTCGGCCCTGCCCAAATACCCCCAATAAATAAGCGTTAGACAAACATAAAGGTATATTTTCAGGCGCTCATCTGTTGTTTAGTGTTTGTCGCGAAGTATTTTTGAGGAGAAAGAACAGCTTGGATGAAATGGAGAATAAAGATAATAATGTCTTATCGATAGTCTATGAGTTGAAGAAACTGCCTCTCCTCGGGGAAATAGTGTACAGAAATTTACTTAAAAGAAAATTCTGGCAACTAAACACGATATTTTCTAAACAATAAATTCTTCTTCAGAAAATCTACAAAAGGACTGTAAAGCACATAAGGTTGAGAAAGAGATTTGGTGTCCAGCCACATTTAAAATATCCCAACCCAATAGAAGGTAATTGAATTATGGCTAAGCCTCCAGAGTGTAGATTTATATTTAACACTTTGCTGACCAGCGATCTGGAGCATTAATGTCTCCCATTACCAAGGGTGTTTGCAGATTTCTTTAAAAATAACTTTTTTTTTTTTAATTTCATAAAAAATTGAAAAACAGACATAGGGTTTTGAAATTTTTAGAGCGCCACTATGAATGGTTGCTACATCTGAAAAAATATATTTTATGCAAATTGGTCACATGATCATGGTGGCCATCTTGAATTTGTGTGACTATTTATTGAAATTTCAGGAGATGTTTTAAAACCATGATGTTTTTCCAGTGGTTAGTGAATTTGTTCGATGTCAGTGCAATAAAAAGTTAGGGACATTGATGGCAATGAACAAAATAATCTTGATTGATGTACTGATTTAACGATTAACCATGTATTTCAACATGAAAGGCTAACAAAAATTGTGAATAAAATGCAAAAAAAAATTTGGTCTGCCCTAAAGAATTTGACTTTCTGTCTTGTTTATATTATCATTGGAGTGAACAGTAGATATAAGGTTAAATCTTTTCATATCATGACTATCGGCATGCCTTATCTTCTGTCGCACAAAACACAGGATGATCTGCCTTTTTCAATTTGAGTTGCTTTTTTTTATTGCTTCAGGAAAATGCTTCCTATTCTCAGCTACTGTTCCACATGCACCAATCTGAATTTCTTTCAGCTCTTGAAATAACGCTGGGGCTGAATAAAAGCTGTCGCAGTAGAGAATATGTCCTTTGTTGCCATATCCATCAAGAAGATCTTTCACAACCCTGGAAGTTGCCCCAACACAACTTTCATCATTTGCCTTACCAGTATAAATTTTCAATTTCAGGCAGTATTGTGTTTTAGCATCAGTGAGTACAAATACTTTGAATTCCCACTTTGTGAGTTTTGCTCGCAGGTATTGCTTGAAATATATTCTATTCTTGAACCTCACCATCGATCCATCTATTGACAACTCCCACCCAGGTGTGTAGTGTTGCTTATATGTAGGCAAAATAATATCCAGTATGGGTCTGAGCTTGAAGAGGGGGTCATACCCAGGCTGCCCCCTCTCAATTCTGTTATTATTAAAATGGAGATTTCTGTGGAGCTGTTGGTACCTGTTCCGACTCATGACCCTCGAATATAGTGTATCATTCAACCAAAAGTTCTTACACCAGTAGTCTGAGAATGCTGGTTTGCAACACATTCCCATACCAATCTGAAGGCCTATGAATGCAGAAATTTCAACTGCATCAGTTTTATCCCAAGTACGTTTCTTGTATTTAGCATTTCCTGTGTACTGAGAGAGTTGATTTTCTCCAAACCTATTCACTTCGTCAGTGATCAGATCTATGGCAGTGTCTGGAAAAAAACGTTTGAAAAAATCAATGGACGTATATTCAGTTGTGTCTGCCGTGACACCTTGTTGTTCTTCATATGGAGGAAGCATGTCAAGCTCAACAAGTTCATTTTGAGCAAGCTTTCTCCATCTCCACAGATTATTTTGATGTGCAGTCTTGCTGTGGTCTCTTGTGCCTCGCCCATTTCCTGCTTCAGATGTACCTACATCACCTTTATCTAATCCAAATTCATTGTCGCTACTATCAGTTGCATTACGATTGAGTGATACATCTCGACTTAGCCATGAGATATCACTTTCGGCCCCAGATTCACTGCCTGAGTCATAATCATCTCTGTTATAAGTAGGTACCACAACGTGTCCGCTTCGAGCTGTTGAAAACGCATGAAAGTGGAGAAAACTGAGGAAAATTCATCAAGTTTAAGTCGTCACTGTCCCTTTGCTATTAAGCGGATTGTAATAAAATTTATATCACGATACTCTTTATCTTCTTCTCTTTTGAAGTGTATTAATTCCCGAATAATAAAAGTTATTGAAGTATTTTTTTTACTAATAAAAACAAACAGCAACGTTACGCGTAGTTGGCCCCAGCGCGCGGCCAACTCTCAGCTTTTTTGCCTCACCCCACTTCATTCAAACGGGTTTCGCTTGACCAGCAGACGTCTGATTTGCATACGGTTTTCACCATTAGGATGGGCAGATGTATAGCTTTAATTTCCTATAATGCAAGCTGTAGAAAACAAACTGGAAGATGTCGATTTCTTGAAGTGAAGTTGAAATTTTACAAGATTTGACATTTTAAGTTGTGTTATAATTCCTTGCATGGTATGAGAAGATTTGGGAGCCATTTTTATTTATTTCTGTAAAATATCAGACTTCTGATGTTTGCTGGTGAAGCGATTTGACTTTAAGTAACGCTCTCTCAGTTAAGAATTTTAGCGAAAAATGCAGAGCGAAGCTGTTACATCGGCCGTGATTACTCCCGATGTCGATCAAAATCGGCATGCCACTTATGTTGGTTCGTGTTCAAACTTCATCACATCTTCTGATTTGAAGATGACTATATGTAAGTATATCACTTATTAACAATGTTTTGAACTTTAAATGTAAACTTTACAATAGTTTTAATATTATTTAGCAATTTAACACGATCACATAGTTGTTGTAACAGCTTGGAATGAATGTGTTATCACCACTTCAGACATTCACGCATCAATCTAATTATTTCACGAGCTTGAAAAGCTAAGAAAGTTACCAATCTGAATAAAAAATGCATGTTTTGATTAATGTGTAATTGAATGAAGGTTTATTTTGCAATATAATAGGGTGAATTATGATCCCAAAGGCGAAGGATATCGCAAGGCGAAAATGAATTGAGTCAAGGCTAGGAAACTGGAAAATGCCATAATTAAAAAAGCTGATTGATAAAAAAACACTGATGAAACGTAAATTCACAGAGATGATGACTGGATACATAGAGGGAATGGTCAACTCGTCCCGACACAGTGTTGGGTATACAGGTCATCTTGTCCATAAAGTATTGAGGCCCTGACAAGGAGTAATGTTGACGTTGAGTGAGAGTGTAAATGTCAGTTACGCGAATGGATGGACTGTTCTGTAGAGTTGACAAGTAAATCAGGCACTCACTCACTCATAGCTAGAAGTCAATGACGAAGACTACTGTTGACGTTTCCATATTTAATATGACATACACACTGACTCACTATTACAGACACTGGAACAGGTTGGCAAAAACATTGTATACTTGAGAAAAATGGTCTACAACATCAAATAGGCATTCGTATCGAATGTGGATACAACTGAACGTCAGTAGACAAGTACTCAGAGTTCCAGTTGTCTATAATCTCAGGCCCTAACTGATTAATCGCATCAGTTAATGCTAGCAAATGTTTATCATCAATGGCTCCCAGACAGAACCTCTTCTAGCGAAGTATTTCAGGCCGTAAATTTGCAGGCTCCTATGACGACAATCTTAAGCCACCAGTAATGGGTTTTATAGTAAACAGATCTCTGTATCATCATCAGATAATAAGGGCATTCCTGTTCTCTGATCGATAATCTGCTAAACACAAGCGGGGTCCAAAATGGCTCTATCTTGGGTGAGCTTCGCTCACACCGAAGATGAATAATGAAGCATAATTAAAGGCTCTGTTCATTACACAAATGTACCTGTTGGGCTCTGCATATCCTATAATCAATAATGCTGCGTACATGAAATATTTAGTGCTGCTAGGTAACATGTCGTCTTTATATATATAGTCAATAATCACATGGACGGACGATAGCACGTCTGCCCATCTAGGCATAGGAAAAAGTTCAGTAAATGTCTTCTTTACCTTGTCCTAGAAAAATCACACAAGCAAATAGCACATGCCATCTCTTGGCGTTAAGAATCAACACTGGGGAGAATCACCAACATAATAGTCATACAGAGAAACTATGTCATTCCCCAGAATAAACCACAGAGACCAAACTTTGGACTTCCCCTGTCCGTGCAGCATCCAGCAAAAACAACATGACGGAAGTCTCTGTCGACAACCTAACTTCGACACATGCGCAGAAGTGCATGACCCCAGAGTTCAACTCAAGATGGGCCGTTGGAAATAAGACCAACAAAGTTATAAGACCAAATCGCCTTAAATAGTCAGGGAATAAACATTAACTCGGGTTATAAACATTCCAAGCAAGACCAATCTGTTCTGGCCATACAAGCAGACAACCCGACGTGAATCTAATATTCATACGCCATGTTAAAACCCAAGAGAAGATAACAAACATAACAAAATATAACATCAAACCAATCAAGGGTTATGTCCCTTTGACTATCAAATAAGTACCTTTATCAAATAAAGTGTTCCATCAGACAGATAGATATTACTTTACACATCTATTGCCTACCAAAGAATCTATGCGTAACACTGATGCTGTACTGAAATGTCCAGACTCGCAGCCAGTAGTTGATAGTCTTAAAATTCCCCGAAAAGAAGATATATATATTTATTTTTATTTAAGGAAGAAAAATATCCCGTTCAACCTCTGATGAGTTATAATTAGGATACATATTGTTTTCAATTCCAAGTAATATGAAAAACTGCCGATATGAGAAAGTGGCATCACACCATTGTAAATTAGGACAATCACAATTGTGCTTATATGTTAAAAAAAAAAAAAAATCAAGAAGTAACTCTGAACAAGAACAAGCCAGTAATAGTAATAGTACATGTAATTCTCTATACATGTAAAAACAAAAACACAAAAATTCTGGAATTTTAATTTTCCAGAAGTTATATGGATGGGAATGCAACATGGGAATGTGAGTAAAGGACAGCTACAGTACAGGTGCCAGCACAACAAGCCAGGGCCCTGAGAAGAGATGCATTAGAAGACTTTCTGAACACAATTATCTTTTGATGTAATACTGGAACCACTTACAAAACTTGGTCTAACATTAATATGTAATGTTTCTTTGTTTCTAAAAATCAAATTTTAAGCAGTAAAGGTTGTTTCAATCAAGAAAATAACCACCAATTTGAATTGTTCAACTCAAATTACATAAATATGGAAGTTTTCAGCTCTATAGCTGCAATATTCATAATTTTATGACAACATTTGGAATTTTGTGAGATTTTTCTTCCCAACTGCAAATTTTGATCAATTTTCACATAAAGCAGTTTTATAGTATTCAGTATTTCATGTGGCTGAAAAAAATTAAGCGTCAAGGATATAATGCTCTCTTTAAGCTCAATAAATCTTATAGCTTTCCTATGTGTAGTTTTTGATTTATGAGTGCATGAAAATGCATATTTGCACTTTGCGAGCACAACAATGAGACTTGAAATTGTATTTTTTGTCAATTTTGATGGACCATAATTCATTTAATTGATTTGTTGTACGTCCCATGTTTCTTTTCTGCAATAAGGACATGTGTGACTTTGTACAAAAAGCATTATTGACTTGGTAAGTGTTTGGTGACTGTAGTTATGATTGTACAAAGTCGGGCAATTTGTTCGGTGTGAAGGTTTTTGAAAAATTTTGTAATTCCCCACACTTTTGAAATGCTGTAACTTGGTTGTTTGATGTCTGATTTTTAAAATTTAAAAAGGAAATTTCATGGCTTAACCCTTTCGCCACGACAGGTTTTTCATTCCCCATGACGACACCATTTTCAGCTTAGTTCGTTCCCCTGAACGACAGGATAATTTTAATTTTAGGGATCATATTTTTAATTTGACTGTATACAGTTTATCGTAAAAGGAAACCCATTAAAAGTATATATATTATGAAAGAGCATAAAACAAAGTTTCAGAATATGCTAATCAAGGCCAACATAAGTCAAGGTCACAGGGTATGTAAATAAATGATAATTGAGAGAAAAATAAACACAAATTATTTGTATGGGCCACAAAAGCTTTGTTGTTTTCATTTTATTATGATAAAAGAACGTGGAAACACTGCTGGCACTTGTTTTCTTGAGTTTGCTTACATTTTTACAGTTACAGGTTGGGCTGAGTGTGGTAAGTTTCAAAGCATTCCCCAAGGCGCAAACCCGGCTTGCTGTTTGTCTCATTCACTATTAGTATCTAAAAGTTTTCATTCAGAAACTCATTCATGAAATTATGGCATTCACAATCAGTACGATCAAAGAGTAGACCAAACTGTGCTCTAAACTCACACTGGGCAGCATGGTTCTCTTGTCTCCTTCATGACTTACGTTTGCATCTACATTATTTTCTTCCCCTGCCTCTGGTTACCAATGTCTGTTAGGTGACGTTCTTCCTCATCAATTTTTTTTTCATTTTTTTATTCCAAGGTCTAGATCTCGACATTTTCTTTCCTTGTTTAGGTGCAGATCTTGTTTTCACGGCCTTTCCTTTCACTGATGAATTATTTTGATCTAAACTGAGTGAACTAGATCTAGATCGAATGTTACTACTAACACTGTCAATCACTTTCCTCGTTTTAGCAAGCCTTTCACTATCATTCACTTTCCTCGTTTTAGCAAGCCATTCACAATCACTTTGCTCTAAATCTACATCAGTCTGATTCTGAACCAGACTACACATACTCTGAATCTGGGCAATCTTTACCTTTAGTGCCGTCGAGTATGTATAATATGTGTATTGAGTTAGGATTAAGTTTAGTGTAAACCTAACCCTAACTCTAAATGGTACGAAAATACACATATTATACATACTCGACGGCACTAAAGGTAAAAATTACCAGAATCTTACTAAAAAGAATCGTCAGAATCATTCAAGTTGAATAAATTCAACTCAAACAAGAATTTTCATGCTCTTTTTATGTGCTCTGTTTATGGTTCGGCAGCGTCCATGTTTGTGAACTTTCGCTTTTGTAAAATCGCTATTATCAGTTCTACTGTATTTGCTAACAGTAAAGTATTTTGTTCGTTTCAAGCCTAGTAGGCCAGATTTTTCAATGCTGAATCCGATTATGCCCAGCAATTGCCTATACGCTTGTAAACAGAAGAGTTCTGGTGCTTTTAAAATATGATGAACGGCGTACGTCTTATAGGTGTATGGGAACGAAATATCACGCTACTTCCATGACGTACTCTACGGCACAGCGACAAAATTTGTAAAGGTTTATGCCGTACGGCGTACGTCATAATGGTGCTGAAAGGGTTACGGTGATCAATTAAGATCTATAAACAAACACACTGTAAATGCAAAATGAAAAATCAGTTTGTGGTACCTATTTGTACTTTGTAACCGCAACCTGGGTTTGTACTTTGTAACCGCAACCTGGGTGGACTAGAAACAATTGAAGTTTCGTTAATGGTTTTCAAGCGCAATCATCTCGTCTGATGGCCTATAAGCGTCCATCAGAAATTAAATTTACACAAGGTTAACTACTATTCAGTAACAGTGTGTGATCTATTATCTATGAAATACTCCTTCTTAACTGACATTATAGCGTTCTTGAGTTCTCAGTCTCTATCTGGCTGTATGCTTATTTACAGCAGTGGTTTTCCCTATGTGGGCAATGAGTTTCACAAACTGTGAGGTAGGGGCTGGGATCATCAAATGGTTGAGAACCACTGGTTCACCTAGTGCCCATAGAGCAGTATTTTAATTCTGGGGTCACTGTCAACAATGGTTTGAGAACCACCAGGTAATAGTTTCCTATGCTGCTTTAACATGGTGGGATGTCATTGCTGCCAAGATCTGAGAACCACTGATTTACATTCTTGCTACGCGAGCAGTCAATCATGTGGAGGGTAGTCATGGTCTCAAGGCTTGAGAACTGCTGACTTACATTTTGTCAGTGAAGTGGTAAATTCATTAAATAGCTAAATAATTGTAAGCATTCTTAAAGTCCTGGTTCCTGTAGAAGATAACATTTCTATAACTGATAATAATTATAGTTCTTCAATCATACAACATGGTATACTCATAGGATTGCATTAAATACATGTACATCCAATATGAGACAAAGGGAGAAGGGATTGAGAACACTTTTTTATCAAGTTTGTAGTCTTGACAGAGAACACAGAAGCCTTATAAGAAATAGAAAATAGAAGGACCACTAATACACTTCTGTTTGCTTGGGTCAATATGCAAAACTCAAAGTAACAACAATAATATACATCAATTATTTTAACCCTGTCTTATTTCTGCCAGGCTGTGACATAAACATTCATGTTATAAAATCATCAGTATTTGATCGACTTACTTCGCTCAACTGAATTCACTACGGATTCTCGCAACAAGTAATGCCCACTCTGGAGCCCATAGATTTTGTCTGCTTCGAAGGATGGTTAGCAGTCGAATGGCTTAGACTTCCCACCAAAATTCCAGGATGCTGTTCCCGGGCAGGGGTGGGGGGTTGTGTCTTGGGTAGCATTGTTGCAAATTCTATTTTGGTCCCAGGGGTATCAAGTATCCTCATTTCAACTGGCCCTGTATCCACAGTGAAAATGTCTGTGGCTTAACACAGGGTTCCTGCCCCTTCCCTGATTTACGTTCAGTTCGAGACACAAACAACGGATCAACTTCCGGACTATCATTGCACTGTGTTTCACCTTCCAAGGGGAAATGAATTTCGCCGGCTAAGGAATAATTTATTGTCGTGGACCATTGAGTAACCTGAGCTAGTAAAATACTGTGAAATATAAGACTAGAGAGAGAGAGACTTTTGGTTTCTTGTCTAATGATAGGAGAAATTTGTAGAGGGATAAAATAATCATCATCATCAGGTGCCATCTCCACAACAAAGGTTGGCTGTAATGGATCTCCAACGTCTTCTGTCTCTTGTCTTGGTGGTGCACTCTGATAGACTCTTTCCTTTCCATCTCTTGATGTTATCTTCCTACTTATAGCGCTGTCTTCCCCTTGCACGTTTGCCTTCAACTCTCCCTTCTGTTATGGTCTTCTGCAAGGTGTTATGCCTTTTTATATGGCCAAAGTATTTTAGCTGCCGAACTTTGACCTCTCTCATTAGTTCTCTTTTCATACCTAGATTTTCTAGGACCTCCTTATTTGTTTTCATCTCTTTCCATGAGATACGCCCCATTCTTCTATATATCCACATTTCAAGAGCCTCAATTCTTTCTTCCAACTGCTTATTCATCGTCCATGTTTCTGCACCATACAGAAATGCAGAATATATATAACACTTTATGATTCTCAGTTTCAATTTGTGAGATAACTGTTTGGATGTCAGTATATGTTTCATGTTGTTGAATGTAGCTTTAGCCATTCCTATTCTCTTCTTGATTTCTGTTTCACATCTTCCATCTTCTGTTATTATATGACCAAGATATACGTAGCTCTTGACTTGTTCCACGATTTTCCCATTTACGCTTATTTTTAATGTGGGTTTATCATCTGTTTTGCTAATTATCATAGTTTTTGTTTTCTCAATATTAATGTCGAGTCCATATTCATGACTTATACTGTTCACTTGCTTCACTAGTTCTTGTAACTCCTGTTCACTTTCAGCTAACAACACGGTATCATCTGCATATCTACGGTTGTTTATTGACCTTCCACTGATGTTCAGTCCTGGTATTTCCTGTATCTGTTTGAAAATTTTTTCGGTGTATAAATTAAAAAGGCAGGGGGACAGCACACAACCTTGTCTGACACCTCTTTTTATGTCTGTGTATGGTGAATAATTCCTTCCCGATCTTACTGTGGCAGTTTGCTCCCAATAAAGGTTACTGAGTATTCTTATATCTTTTCCATCAATACCTATGTCTTTGAGGCATTCAATTATTTTCTCATGATGGACTCTGTCAAAAGCCTTCTTATAGTCAATGAAGCACATGTACATACTTTTTTGGACCTCTGTATATTTTTCTGCTAATATTCTTAGGCAAAATATTGCCTCTCTTGTTCCACTGTTCCATCTAAAACTAAACTGTTCTTCTTGGATTTCACTGTTTACCTTACTTTTTATTCTTTCCTGTATGATTTTGAGCAGTATCTTAATTGCATGGCTCATCAGGCTGATTGTTCTGAAGTCTGAACATTCTGTTGCATTTGGTTTTTTGGGCAATGTTATAAAAACTGATGTCTTCATGTTGTGTGGTTTATATATCCTGTATTGTATATATCATTGCATATTTCTGTAATTGTATCTATACTAAAGCTCTCCAGAGCTTCTATCATTTCAATTTTCATGTTCTCCATGCCTGCTGATTTTCCTTTTTGTATCATATGAATGGCATTCTCCACTTCTGATCTGAGAATGTTTGGGCCTTCATTAGAATCTGGTGATGGTTTTTTACCTCTGTTGTCCTCGAATAGTTCTTTTACATATTCTGCCCATCTGTTTGATATGTCTTTCTCATCAAGTAATATTACATCATTTTTGTTCTTGATACAGCTTCCTCCTTGTCCAAACCGCGACCTATTTGATAATTTCTTTATTTCTTCATGCATATCTCTTGTCATGTGCTTTGCTTCCAAGTCTTCTATTTCCTTGCATTTTGTTTCTATCCACCGTTCTTTTGCTTCTCTACACATAGTACGTATGTCATTGTCTATTGTTTTATATTCTGGAGTGTTTTTTGCTTTCTTTCTTTCTGCCATTTTATTCAAGATGTCATCTGTCATCCAAATTTGATTTCTCTTAGACTCCTTTTTAGGTAAATTTGCATTTGCTGATTATATGCTTGTTTTTAAGCATTCCCATTTTGCGGTTCCTTTTTCTTCTGGGTTTTCTCTTCTATACTGCTCCATGCTTTCTGTCAATAACTGTTGATATTTATTTTTGACGATTAAATATTTCTGTTTTATATCTGGTTGTTTCAGCGCTGATATTTCTATCTGGGGTTCCTCCTGTCTTCTGTTTCCTGCTCTTTTCAGCTTTATATTTACTTTGATGACGACTGCATTGTGATCTGAATTTATGTCGGCGCCAGGATGTGTCTTTGCACTTGTGACACTGTTCTTAAATCTATGTTTTATCATGATATAGTCGATTTGGTTTCGTGTTACATCTCCTGGGCTTTTCCATGTGTATAATTTCCTTGGGTGGTGTTCAAAAAAGGTGTTACATATGACCAGCTGGTTTTCTTCACAGAACTGGATAAGTCTGTCTCCTCTATCATTTCTTGTCCCTAATCCATACTGTCCTACTATTTTCTTGTATTTTCCTTTAACTACTTTTGCAATCATATCACCCATTACTATCAACACATCTGTAGATTTGACTGGTTTAAGTGTGTGTTGTAGCTCTTCATAGTATTCTTCTATTTCTTCCTCGCTGTGATCTTTAGTTGGTGCATAAGTTTGTAAGATTGATATGTCAAATGGCTTTGCTCTTATCTTTAGTAACATCATTCTGTCATTGTGTATCCAGTATCCACATACGTATTTTTCTAACTCCTTCTTTATCCGTATTCCTACCCCTCTTTCATGTTTTTCTCCTCCTGAGTGTATAAGCATATACTGGTCTCTTGTTATGTAGCCTGCATCCAAAAGTCTTGCCTCTGCAACTCCCAGTATATCGAGTTTCATTTCTGTTGCCTCTGATATAAGATTGTCAAGCTTTCCTTCTCCATTTAGAGTTCTAACATTCCATGTTCCTATTTTTAGGCTTCTACTAGTTTTTAGGTGGTCTTTCTCAGAATGCTCCCTTTCAACAGAATTTAAGGAACACTCGTCATTATGTACTTCCTTACTCATTAGAGGAGTTGCCTCTTCCCTGTTAATTTGTACAGTAGATTCTTCCCCAGGGGACAAAGAGTTCTCTACATATCGGTTCTTATCTTGTTGTTGTGATCCCATTACGTTCTGTAGGAAGTACGTGGTAAGGCCCCAATCTCTTCCACCGTGGCTAGCCATTGTCTTTTTCTATGTCCGACATGCCTCTAGTGCACCACACACTTTGCTGTTTCACTTTGCGAGCCGTTGATCGTCTCAGATTCCTCCGCCTAAAATAGACAGAAGAAAAAGTCAGGGAGAAGTCGTTACACGACAGTGTTCTACTTTATTTCTTACGAGTGCCTGAAAACATACCTTTATGTTTGTCTAATATTTATTGACTGTTTACAGGCCTTGGGTTTCCCTTCCTTATGTGTTATAAAAGTTTATACTAAAACCCCCCAACTTGGAGGACCAGGGTATCAGCTTTTGTCTGACCCCTATCCACACAAACCTTTCCAGCTTTGTTGAATCTACCAGGAGTAAAACTCCCACTGGTGTAGCTCTGGGAGTTATCTGGGTGCGTAAGCTGCCATACCACTACACGGATTAGGTACCATTGATGGCAGAACAATCACATCATTATCAATAAATTGTGCTCATTAGTTTGTAACTACACTTTGCTAACACATTTTTAACTAAACATATAGGACACATTTTTTCATGATTTATCTTTGCTAATTATTTTTATTGTTACAGGTGTTTATTCTTGTCACCTGTGCAACACTCATTTCTTCAAACTTGATGTCCTGGATAAGCATATGAAAGCAGTACACAGAGATGGAGGCTGGGAGTTTGATAATAAATGCAGTGATCTTCAGAATGTCTTACCACCGGACAGTGGAAATAACATGAATGAAGCAGCGAGTAAGATTGGAGATGCCACTTTTAATGATGTTGCAGGAGAAGATAGCATCAACCTGAGACTCACTGATAATGAAGCATCAGTAAACCTCATCAACAATCAGGAAAGGACTTCTACAGAGTTTGACAACATACACAGTAGTGAATCAGATTTAAAGAATCAAGTCTGTAACATAAATTGCAGTATTCCATTTTCTGCCAGTGAGTTAAATGTTCAGCTGTGTGTGAGTGACAGAGCTGTTGCTACTTGCAGTGAAGTAGTCATTCAGTCTCACATGAAACTAAAGGAAAGTATGTCCTACAAGTGTGATATGTGTGGTGTATTTTTTACTGTGAAAGATTGCAAACAACATAACAGAATATATTTACAAGAGAAGCCTTACAAGTGTGAAGTTTGTGATACAGAATTTAATGAAAGTTGTAGCCTAAAATTACGTGAAAGAATACATACAGGATATAAACCTTACACATGTGATGTTTGTGGAGCAGCATTTACTCGGACAAGCAAGCTACAAGGTCATAAAGGACTGCATGCAGTAAATAAACCTTACAATTGGGATGTTTGTTGTGCAGAATTTACTCGGACACATCACCTACACAGTCATAAAGGAATACATACAGGAAATAAATGTTACGAGTGTGATGTCTGTGGAGCAGCATTTACTGAGAGAAGTAGTCTACAAAGTCATAAAATAATACATACAACAAATAAACCTTACAAGTGTGATGATTGTGGTGCAGCATTTACTGAGAGTGGTAGTCTACTAAAGCATAAAAGAATACATACAGGAAATAAACCTTACAAGTGTGATGATTGTGGTTCAGCATTTACTCAGAAAGATGAGCTACAAAGGCATATAAGAATACATACAGGAGAGAAGCCTTACAAGTGTGATGATTGTGGTG
Source organism: Oreohelix idahoensis (assembly GCA_024509875.1). Taxonomy (NCBI): domain Eukaryota; kingdom Metazoa; phylum Mollusca; class Gastropoda; order Stylommatophora; family Oreohelicidae; genus Oreohelix; species Oreohelix idahoensis. Next base: position 24,372 of record JAMPIV010008502.1, on the reverse strand, counting down.
CAGCATTTACTGAGAGTGGTAGTCTACTAAAGCATAAAAGAATACATACAGGAAATAAACCTTACAAGTGTGATGATTGTGGTTCAGCATTTACTCGGAAAGATGAACTACAAAGGCATATAAGAATACATACAGGAGAGAAGCCTTACAAGTGTGATGATTGTGGTGCAGCATTTACTGAGAGTGGTAGTCTACTAAAGCATAAAAGAATACATACAGGAAATAAACCTTACAAGTGTGATGATTGTGGTGCAGCATTTACTCAGAAAGATCATCTACAAAGTCATATAAGAATACATGCAGGAGAGAAGCCTTACAAGTGTGATGTTTGTGGTGCAGCATTTAATGTGAGCAGTTATCTACAACGTCATAAAAGAATACATACAGGAGAGAAGCCCTACAAGTGTGATGATTGTGGTGCAGCATTTACTGAGAGTGGTAGTCTACAAAAACATAAAAGAATACATGCAGGAAATAAACCTTACAAGTGTGATGATTGTGGTGCAGCATTTACTCGGAAAGATCACCTACAAAGTCATACAAGAATACATACAGGAGAGAAACCTTACAAATGTGATGTTTGTGGTGCAGCATTTAATGAGAGCAGTTATCTACAAAGTCATAAAAGAATACATACAGGAGAGAAGCCTTACAAGTGTGATGTTTGTGGTGCAGCATTTAATTTTAGCTGTAGTCTACAAAGTCATAAAAGAATACATACAGGAGAGAAGCCTTACAAGTGTGGTGATTGTGGTACAGCATTTACTGTGAGTGGTAGTCTACAAAAGCATAAAAGAATACATACAGGAGAGAAGCCTTACAAGTGTGAGGTTTGTGGTGCAGCATTTACTGGGAGCAGTTATCTACAATGTCATAAAAGAATACATACAAGAGAGAAGCCTTACAAGTGTGATGACTGTGGAGCAGCATTTACTCTGAGCAGTAATCTAAAAAAACATAAAAGAATACATACAGGAGAGAAGCCTTACAAGTGTGAAGTTTGTGGTGCAGCATTTAATTTTAGCTGTCATCTACAAATTCATAAAAGAATACATACAGGAGAGAAGCCTTACAAGTGTGGTGATTGTGGTGCAGCATTTATTGACATTTGTAGTCTACAAAGTCATAAAAGAATACATACAGGAGAGAAGCCTTACAAGTGTAATATTTGTGGAGCAGCATTTACTCAGAGAGGTAGTCTACGAAAGCACCAAAGAATACATACAGGAAATAAACCTTACAAGTGTGATTTTTGTGGTGAAGCATTTACTTTGAGTGGTGGTCTACAAAATCATAAAAGAATACATACAGGAGAGAAGCCTTACAAGTGTGATATTTGTGGTGCAGCATTTACTGTGAGCTCTAGTCTAAAAATTCATAAAAGAATACATACAGGAGAGAAGCCTTACAAGTGTGATGATTGTGGTTCAGCATTTACTCGGAAAGATGCGCTACAAAAGCATAAATTAATACATACAGGAGAGAAGCCTTACAAGTGTGATGTTTGTGGTGCAGCATTTAATGTGAGCAGTTATCTACAATGTCATAAAAGAATACATACAGGAGAGAAGCCTTACAAGTGTGATGAATGTGGAGCAGTATTTACTGTGAGCAGTAATCTACAAAAACATAAAAGAATACATACAGGAGAGAAGCCTTACAAGTGTGATGATTGTGGTTCAGCATTTACTCGGAAAGATGCGCTACAAAAGCATAAATTAATACATACAGGAGAGAAGCCTTACAAGTGTGATGTTTGTGGTGCAGCATTTAATTTTAGCCGCAGTCTACAAAGTCATAAAATAATACATACAGGAGAGAAGCCTTACAAGTGTGGTGCAGCATTTATTGACAGTTGTAGTCTACAAAAGCATAAAAGAATACATACAGGAGAGGAGCCTTACAAGTGTAATATTTGTGGAGCAGCATTTACTCAGAGTGGTAGTCTACAAAAGCACCAAAGAATACATACAGGAAATAAACCTTACAAGTGTGATGATTGTGGTGCAGCATTTACTCAGAAAAATCACCTACAATGTCACATAAGTAAGCATACAGGAAATAAACCTTACAAATGTGATGTCTGTGGAGCAGAATTTACTGAGAGTTTTGGTCTGCAAAGTCATAAAAGAATACATACAGGAAATAAACCTTACAAGAGTGATGATTGTGGTGCAGCATTTACTCAGAAAGATCACCTACAAAGTCATTAAAGAATACATACAGAAGAGAAGCCTTAGAAGTGTTGTGATTGTGGTGCAGCATTTACTGAGAGTGGTAGTCTACAAAAGCATAAAAGAATACATGCAGAAAATAAACCTTACAAGTGTGATATTTATGGTGCAGCATTTACTCAGAGTACTGGAACAGACAGACACCTTCACACACCGAGGATGCGTAGTAACACTAGATGGCAGAGCAAGCAGAGACAACAACAGAATGAACAAAGCAAGAACAGCCTTTTTTAGTCTAAACAACATCTGGAAGTCCTCTCAGTACAGCACAAGCACAAAATTAAGATTATATCAGAGCTGCGTGCTTCTCTATGGTGCGGAATAATACAGTGTTCAGTTTGGGACTGTGTACAGTTTATCCATACCCGGGACTGTGTACAGTTTATCCATACCCGGTACTGTTAATATCCTTGCGTAACAAAGATGACATATTACTTTTTTTTTGTGTGTGCAGTTTTTCAGACTCATATTTCTTCTGTTGTATATATAGCACAATGTTCATTTTTATACAGCAACTTGTAGCAACATTCCAACTATGACTAAAAGCCACTTTAAAACTGGAGTTTCAAACAATGATAAAATTGACTAAGGTTTTTCCCTCTTTTAACTTTAGAATCATAATGTGCTCCAAGACAAAGCTCCATCCCTTGATGTTATTATTTTCAGTTTCTAGCCACAATACAGCCTACACCCCCGTTAGCTCTTTTGGTTTTCTGGACTCCACTGTAGAGCAGCGTGTCGCCATAATATTCCATGTTCCATAAGTCTTAATCCGTAGTCTGTACCAGTTCGCCACCTTTAAGATTAATCTGGATTTTTCTCTTGTATAAGGGGTACTTGTAATCTGGTTTCTTAACATATGAATGCTAATCATGAGGATTTGGCTACAACCCAGAAAAGCCAGCTCAAACCCTCAGAAATAAGATATGTGAAGGTGGTTCGCAACGAGACGATACTGCTAGGCCTCAAAACCCAGCCACTGCAGATCCAAATAAAACAGTCTCAATTACGATGGTTTAGCCATGTCTGCATAACAGGAGATGATCAGCTACCATGGTAAGAATAGGAAACAAAGCCAGGGATCTTGACCTTCAGGATGACCTTGACTTTGCTAGGACAATATTAGACATTCTCTGAAGGACTAGACTGGAACTAGGCCAGTAAGATAGTATGGCACTGTCTTGTCCAAATCTCTACATCTCACAACAAGAGAAAGGACTAAGTAAGCTTTCAACATTAAATTTGCAGCGACGATTTAATTACCCCATATCGAATGTCGCAAAGTCAGGTACCCAATTTACAGCTGGGAATTAAAGTGTCTCGATACTGTGAATCAAATCGGCATTGCTGTGAGAGCCAGGCTGTAACCTCCTGTCAATATGACATCATCCTACATTAAGTTACTAAATAAAACTGCTTTTGTTTACTAATTCATCACCGTTAAGTTCTCTAAGGGACTGTCATAGGATGATGATGATGTCAGTGTAATACAGATATCGTGCAAATGATGATGATGATATCAGTGTAATACAATTATCAAGCGTATATTGTATTGATGAAGATGATTATGGTCAATGTGTGTGTGTGGGCAAATGATAAAGTAAGAGGGGTTGTGTTAAATTTTGTTTACTTTAACACCATCAGCTGGCCACACAGGCCGTCACTTCTGCTACTGTGTAAATGTCTGTGGTGGTGTGTGTATGTGTCAGATCACTGGATGACAAAGTTAGAATAGTTGCTGATAAATACGATCTGCTTTGGTCGGGCTTACAGGTGGTCGACAGGTGTGTAAATATGTATATATCTATATATGCGAATGTCATGAGTTCTTTGAATATGTATAGGTACCACAAACTGATTTGTCATTTTGTTTTTACAGTGTCTTTGTTTATAGATCTTAATGGATCTCTTTAAGCCATGAAATTTCCTTTTTAAATTTTAAAAATCGGACATCAAACAACCGAGTTACAGCATTTCAAAATTGTGGGGAATTACACAATTTTTCAAACATCTTCGCACTGAACAAATTGCCTGACTTTGCACAATCATAACTACAGTCAACAAACACTTACCAAGTCAATAATGTTTTTTTTTTTTTTTTCAAATTGATGGTTATACAAGTCCTTATTGCATAAAAGAAACATGGGAAGTACAACAAATCAATTAAATGAATTATGGTCCATCAAAATTAACAAAAGATACAGTTTCAAGTCTCATTGTTGTGCTTGCAAAGTGCAAATATGCATTTTCATGCACTCATAAATCAAAAACTACACACAGGAAAAGGCTAAATTTGCAGTTCAGAAGAAAAATCTCACGAAATTCCAAATATTGTAATAAAACCATGAATATTTCAGCTATAGAGCTGAAAACTTCCATATTTATGTAATTTGAGTTGTACAACTCAAATTGATGGTTATTTTCTTGATTGAAACAACCTTTACTGCTTAAAATTTGATTTTTAGAAACAAAGAAACATTACATATTAGTCTGTGTCCAACTCACTGTCACTTGAGGGCAGCTGCATCAAAAGATAATTGTGTGTTCAGAAAGTCCTCAAGTGAATCTCCTCTCAGGGCACTGGCTTGTTGTACTGACATCTGGCACCTGTACAGTAGCTGTCCTTTACTCACATTCTGTTCAGGTAGCACAGAGAAACCAAGAGTTCACCTGAGAGAAATTTGTTGGCAGGGACGGGAATAGGAAAAATTGCATGATTGTGTTATTTTATTATTAATACAAAAAATGTCGGCCAAATTATTTTTTTTTTCCCTTTGTTAATCATTAAGCATTTATTGCTGCATTAATTTTTACTGCGTTTACCATTTAAATCATTATATTAATTATACAGTAGATTGTAAGTCTTTCTTTTATATGGATTATGTCTTTTATGTTTGTAATTTTAAAATAAACTCAAAACCTGTAGAGGCTTCTAGGAAAGCTTCAACTACATAGTAGCCTAATAATTTTTAACATCAGAGAATCTTAAATATAATCTTACAACTTTCTCTGACAAACAGCATATAGTCTGAAATATATTGACCGCACAAAGAAAACTATAGGGCTACATCATGAATAATTACCGATATATTTGACACCAAAAATTGCAAATCTGCAAAACACATTACCGAAAAATATAGTTTGTTGAATGAAAGTCAATATTCACAACATCATATTTCAAAAAGTATAAAAGGTACAAGGTTTAAATTTGTACATATTAATCTGCATACTACACAAATATATCTTTTTTTTTTTGAGAAGATTTATGCATCTATTTGTTCTTGTATAATTTTTTAAAAATGTGTCCAGAGGCCAATTTGTCGCAGGGGAAGAAAAAAATGTGAAAATGGAAGATTTTTTTTTTTTAAGATACTAACCATATTTCATTTTTAAAAATTTATAGGCAATAATTAACAACATCTAAACAATAATTAGCAACATCTAAATGCTATATTCTTTTAAAACAACTGGTTATTAGCATTTAAAAAGACATTTTTTAACTGGAGAAGAATGGTCATGGTGCACTCTTTCCCTGCGAGAGGGCAATGACGCCCCAAAACCTAAATACATGACGCCCCAAAACCTAAATACTTCAGAAGTCCAAAATACAATTCTTTGATAATTCCTGATAGTTTAATTTCCTTATCATTCAATATTAATGTCCTTATCATTCAATATTAATTATCTTAGGTACCACAAAGTGCCCGCTTCGAGCTGTTCAAAACAGGCGAAAGTGTAGAAAACTGAGGGAAATTTGTCAGGTTTAACTTGTCACTGTCCCTTTGCTATTAAGCGGATTGTAATAAAATTTATATCACAATACTCGTTATCTTCTTCTCTTTTGAAATGTATTAATTCCCGAATAATAAAAGTTATTGAAGTATTTTTTTTTACTAATAAAAATGATCACCAACGTTAAGCGTAGTTGGCCCCAGCGCACGGCCAACTCTCAGCGTTTTTGCCTCACCCCGCTTCATTCAAGCGGGTTTCGCTTGACCAGCAGACTAGAGATGGCTACTGTGTGTATATGTCGAAATAATGCTTCGAAACAGCATCATACTCGAACGATTCGATACACAGCCTTCTTGCGGTGTCAATACAGTGTCAGTTCCTGTCTGTTTTGCAGAGACACACTGTCTCACACAGATTCAACACATAGCCTGTTTCGTGTATCGAAACAGCAGTTTCAGTTCCCGTCTGCCTTGCTGTTTTGCAAAGAGGCACACTGTCTCACTGTCTCACCTTCGTGAGCCTTGTAAAAATTTGAGTCAATCGTGCGGTACATTAGACGTTCATAGATAGTATGGAAAATCAAACAAGTCAATTTTTTTTTTAATAATTCCTCAGGACTGAAAGAGGGTTACTAGTACATTGTCTACCAAAACTAGCTTACTCTAGTTTGATATCATGTGTTATTATTTATTATTTTCCAAACCTCACTGTCTCACAACCAGACGGTTCACCCGTGAGCCTTGTAAAAATTTGAGTCAATCGTGCGGTACATTAGACGTTCATAGATAGTATGGAAAATCAAACAAGTCAATTTTTTTTTTAATAATTCCTCAGGACTGAAAGAGGGTTACTAGTACATTGTCTACCAAAACTAGCTTACTCTAGTTTGATATCATGTGTTATTATTTATTATTTTCCAAACCTCAGAAATGAGGTATCTGAGGAAGGTGGTTGAAGTAACAAGAAGAGACATGGTACACAACCAGACGGTACGCCAAGGCCTAAAATGCCACCCGCTGCAGACCCAAGTAGAACAGTCCCAATTAAGATGGTTTGGCCATGTCTGCAGAATGGGAGAAGATCGGCTACCACGACAAGCATGGGAAACAAAGAGCCAGGGATCCAGAGACCCCCCTGACGACCCAGTGTTGTTGTGCAGCTGTATCGAGGACAACACAGTTAGAATCACTGAGCGACTGTCTTCGAAGGACCGAGGACTGTGTGGAACCAGGCCTAGGAGGAAGACAGCCGATTAGGACAGTGCATAGCGCTCTCTCTTCCAAACCTCTACAAAACTCACGGTAGAAAACGTCGAACGACTAAGTAAGTAAGTTGAAATTTTACTGTTTGATTATTATTGTTGTTTTTTATTGTTTTCACATATAGAAGATTTGCAGCTATTTTCCTTTATTCGTGTGAAATTTTAAAGTATTCTGTTATTTGCTGGTGGAGCGAGTTGACTTTGAGTAAGTTCTGTGTCCGTCAAGTTAGGCCTAGAATTTTTAGCGAAAGATAGAGAGCAAGGCTGTTCCATTGGCAGTGATAACTCCCGATGTCCATCAAGATCGGGACGCCACTTATGGCTCATGTGCAAACATCATCATATCTTCTGATTTGAGATTGAAGTATATCACTTATTAACAATGTTTTGAACTTCAAATATAAAATTTACAATAGTTTTAATATTATTTAGCAATTTAACACGATCGCACAGTTTTTGTGTAACATCGTGGATTGAATTGTTATCACCATTTCAGACATTCGCACATCAATCTAATTTTTTCAAGAGCTTGAAAAGCTAAGAAAGTTACCAATTTGAATAAAAAATGCATGTTTTGATTAATTGGTAATTAAATGAAGGTTTCTTTTGCAACATAATAGCGTGAATTATGATCTCAAACGCGAATGATATCGCAAGACCAAATGCCAATGGTCGATGTGTTGAGTCAAGGCTAGGAAACCGGAAAAATACCATAACTTAGTAGCTGACGGTGTACTGAAATGTCCGGACTAGCAGGCACTAGTTGATAGTCTTACCTCGAACATAAATATGTATAAACAGCTTTCATAAAATGCACTTTAAATAGTTCAGACTCGCGTATTCATGTTAATTAATATACATTTTAATTTAAGCAGGCTGTACACTTTTCAAGTTTTAAGGTTCGTCGTGATTTTCAATGCTGGAATTTTACTGTTGCATATGACTCATATTACGATGGTATAAAAAAACATCTTTTAATGCTAGTAACCAGTTATTTTATCAAAAAATAGCGTTTAGATGTTGTTAATTATTGTTTAGATGTTGTTAATTATTGCCTACAAATGATTTTTTAATTGAAATATGGACTATTTTTTTTTTTTTTTAATTCTTAATTTTTACGATTTTTTCTTCCCCTGCGACAAATTGGCCTCTGGACATATTTTAAAAAATTATACAAGAACAAGCAGATGTTCAAATCCTCTGGAAAAAACTGGGTTGTATTTGTGTAGTATGCAGATTAATATGTACATATATAAATCTTGTACCTTTTATATTTTTTGAAATATGATGATGTGAAAAGTGATGTTCATGCAAAATACTACATTTTTCGGTAATGATTTGCAATTTTTGGTCTCAAATATATTGATAATTATTCTTGATGTAGCCCTATAGTTTTCTTTATGTGATCAGTGTATTGCAGACTGTATGCTGTTTGTCAGAGAAGTTTCTAAGATTATGTTTAAGAAAACGGAGCACTCTGAAGTTGGTGTGATGTAACTTTTTCAACTTTGCGAAAGTCCCTACACTTTTAAAAATGCCGTAACTTTTTTTAATTTTTTGTCCGATTTTAAAAAATAAAGTACCCAATTTCATGGTTTTCCAAGAGCTTCCACACTGCATTGTTTTCTTTGGTGTTTCTGTGCAAATAAAAATCACTTTGTTGTACCTAATTATCTGTCTTAACTGAGCCATAAGATTTCTAAGGGCATTTTGTCCTTTACAAATTTTATCCACATCCTCCTTTGTGGTGCACAGACCTTCTTGGCGTTATGATTGTGTTATATAACTCTATCTTCTTCTCTGCATTTTTAATATCTTTCTCTTTTTTCCTCTTATTGTTGTCAGTTGTAATACCACTATAAATAGTTACCACTGGTGCACAACCAAGCGCTGGGTAAAGAAAATACATCACAATGTCAGAAAAAACACCTTTTTTAAATGTACAATAACGAAAAGTATCGTAATGATATGTTAAGTTTAAATAGTATTATCACTACAATTGTCATACGTTCAACATTTATCAAAACACAGTCGTATATGATGAATATGGTAATGACATGGTGCATGAAAACGAAACAACGTGATGTCTCAAACAAGTTATACAACAACAAAAGCTCCAGCGGCCCTGGAAAGTCCTGTGAGCATGAAGAGCCAAAATCATCCACCTCGGAGCCAAAACTCCAAATGGCCCGAGTGGTACAATCAAACTGGCTGAAGGCAAGTTGTAGCACAGGTTGTAGAGTAAATGCTCAAACATGAAACAAAACAGCTCTGATTCCCATCAAAAAGCCGTTCCTGTGAATAATGAAATGAAAATTTCTATTTGGTAACGGTAGGATTTTATGAGGGAAAAAAACTTAACTTTAAATTTAACCTACCAAATGTGGCTGTGCAAACTTCTGACCACTGTAAGATGTTAATCAAACCTTCCTCCGCTACAAGAGAAAGGATAGCAGAGAAAGTACTTACTTACTTAGTCGTTCCCCTTCTACCGTGAGGTGTAAAGGTTTGGAAGAGAGAGCGCCAGACTATCCTATCGGCTGTCTTCCTCCTGGCCTGGTTCCATTCTAGTCCTCGGTCCTTCAAAGATTGTCTAATGTTGTCCTCCCAGAAGACTCTGGGTCGTCCTGGGGGTCTGGATCCCTGTCTCTTTGTTTCCCATGCTTGTCGTGGTAGCCGATCTTCTCCCATTCTGCAGACATGGCCAAACCATCTTAGTTTGGACTGTTCTACTTGGGTCTGCAGGGGGTAGCATTTTAGGCCTTGACGTATTGTCTGGTTGCGAACCATGTCTCTTCTTGTTACTTCAACCACCTTCCTCAGATACCTCATTTCTGAGGTTTGGATCTGGCTTTTGTGGGTTGTAGTCATTGCCCATGACTCGCATCCATATGTCAAGACTGGGACATAGGTGGAGTGGTATACAGCCATCTTCGTTTTCTTACCAACCTCTCTCTTGCTAAAGAATCTTCAATTTATGGCCTGAAAAAGTCTCCCAGCTGCTGCTTTTCGGGTGGCCAACTCTTCTTTGATGCCTCCCTTTCGGTCTATAATAGCTCTGAGTTATTTAAAGTGGTCGACCTGCTCCAGGACCTGTTCTCCCAGCTTAATCTGATGTCTTCTTTCTTCTCGTGATATCACCATGGATTTTGTTTTAGAGCTACTTATGACCATCCCTCTCTTCTCCAGCTCTTCCTTCCAGACTTGCAGGTTGGATTGGAGTTGTGCCTCTGATTTAGCAATCAGGGCAACATCATCAGCAAATGCCAGCTCTGAAATACATACCTGTCTCATCTTCCAGTACCCCACTGAATACTTTCTTGTTCTCTCCTTACATGACTTGATAACATCGTCCATGAGGAGTATGAAAAGATAAGGTGACAGGATATCACCTTGTCTTACACTAGTGGTGGTCCTGAACTTTTCTGACTTATGGTTTGCTGTTCTCACATAATTCCTGCAAGACTTGTAGAAGCTCTGAATAGCATGAATTAGAGGTGCTGGAATGTTCTTCCTTGCCAAACAGTCCCAAAGTTTGCTCCAGGGGACCCTGTCAAACGCCTTTTCCAGATCTATGAAACAAAGATGGATCTGACTCTTATACTCAAGGGCCTTTTCACTCAGCTGTCTGAGTGTGAAGATTAGGTCTTGAGTACTTCGGTTTGCTCGGAATCCGCACTGGACCTCATCCAATTGTGGCTCAGCTAGGCGTCGGACTCTCTGCTCTAGGATTCTAGAGTAGATTTTACCAGTGACACTGAGAAGGGATATGCCTCTATGGTTTCCACATTGTCGATTGTCACCCTTTTTGAAAATTAGGTGTTATGATTGCAATCTCCCAATCCTTTGGTATAATCTTGTTGCACCATACTGCCTGTAGGACCCGTAAGAGTAATAGGTCGCCTGATGCTCCCATGTATTTACCATTTCTGGTGTTATACCATCATGCCCTGCTGCTTTGCCCATCTTGATTTTCTCCAGTGCTGCCTTCAGTTCTTCCATCTTTTTGTCATCTTCATCTACATGTGTTTTATCTTCTGTGCTAGTGGTTATCATTTCTGATGCTTGACCTTGCTCAACATCATGGAGTTCTGAGAAATATTCTTTCCATTACTTCCTTCAGGGCAGTAAGCAATTTTCCTTGCTTGTCCTTTATAAATTTGAGATGGCATTGTTTTTCCTTCCTCATGTTCTTTAGGGTCTTATAGAACAATTTTTGGTTTTCTTGCGCATCTTTTTCTAGCTTTTCTCCAAGTTCTTCCCAGGACTTCTCTTCTGCTGCTAGCACCTTGTTCTTTGCTTCTGTTCTGAGTATCACATATTCTCTATATTTCTCTATTTGTCCTGCTGTGTTTTTAGCTCCTAAGTATTGTTTCCATACCATGTTCTTATCTCTTATTTTCTCTTTGACTTCCTCTGTCCACCAAGGTGTCCTCTTTCTCTTGTTCCCAAGTCGAACTTCACCACATGCTTCTGCAGCGGCTGTTGTTATGATGTCCTTGAATTTAAGCCACAGGATTTTTAATTCAACAGGTTGTTCCTCTGTGTTTCTCACCGCTGTAGCTATAAGCCCCTGATATTTGGTCTTAATTTCTAGCTCTCTCAGTTTGTAGGTCTAAGTGCTCATTTCTTCCATTCGTTTACTTGGTTTCTTGCGTGATGCTGGGCAGTTTCTAGGCTGAGCAACTCTTTCAGTTGTTCTTTTGATTCTAAGGAGGTAGTGATCACTTCCAATCTCTGACCCCCTCCAGACTCTAGCATCCCGGACATATTTGAATGAGCTCCTCCTAACAATGGCATAGTAGATCCCTGACTTCTCATTCTTTGTTGGTTCATGCCTAGTGTATGCATGTATGCGCTTATGGGGGAACTTTGTGTTGGTAATGATCAGATTCTGCTCACTGCAGAATCTAAGGAGTCTCTTTCCATTGTCATTGAGAGTATCTTCTCCATATCTTCCGATAACTCCACCCCATCTAGCATGGTCATTTCCAACTCTGGCACTGAAATCTCTGAGCATGATAATTTTTTCTAGGCAGTCATCCATTGTCCTTTGAAGCAGCTCGAAGAATTCCTCCTTGACCTCTGCTCTCTCATCCTCATTTGGCCCATACACTATGACCAGGTGGACTATGGTGTCTCCTTCTTTTAGTTTTACAACCATAATGCGCTCCGAGACAAAGTTCCATTCCTTGATACTGTCTTTCTGGTTTTTGGCCACAATGCAACCCACGCCCCCTTTAGCTCTTTCAGATGTGGGTACACCACTGTATAGCAGCGTGTTGCCATCGAGATTCATGACTCCTTGTCTCTTTTTTTTTGTTTCGATAATAGCGAGGATTTCTAGTTTTGCTTTCCTCATCTCTTCCACCAGCTCCTCTTCTTTCCCATTTATACTTCTTGTGTTCCAAGTTCCATAAGTCGTAGTTCATTCCAGTTTGTCGCCTTTAGAATCAGTCCAGTTTTCTCTCTTATATTATTCGTAATCATAGTTTAAAGCAATTAGGTGATTGGCCTGTTTTGCCTTTGCATGGTGGAGGGGCTGCCTCCTTATGGCCTCCATGCAGGCTCCCTCTACCTTTTTCAGCTGGGCTTGGGACCGGCATAGGCGGAGTTGCAGAGAAAGTAGCACAGTCTAACTTGGAATCATTAATTACATAGGGTAAGAGACCCTCTTCCGTCATTTTTAGACAAGGCAGGAAGAATAGGTAGAGGATTACCGCAACTCAAGGTAGTCACTGCTGTAAGCTGGAACAAAGTTGTGCACTCAGGGCACTGAGATGCTCTCTCAAAATCGAAAGCAGAGCAAGCAGTAGCATTAGAGACACTATTATTATTGTTACCTTGATTATCAATAACCTGGGGCTCCTGTTGAGCAGAGTTAGCATTGCGATGCGATCTATCATTTGGAGATCTACCACCCTATCGAGATCGATCACAACTATTATCTCTATTGGGACCATTGCTATTTCCTCTATTGAGATTATTGTTCGGATTTGAGCCCCAGTTAGCATTGTTGCGATTACTATTTCCCCTTTGATCAAAATATCTATTAGATGGATTTTGTTGTCTTCGAGAAAAATTACTGTAAGGTTGATAATACCTAGTGTAGTTATCCCTACCATAATTTCCAGAATTGTTGTAACCAGAATGTTGAGGTCCGTTAAATTGTCTCCAGTTTCTTGGAGAAGGAGAGTTACTACGTGATGTACCCCCTTGGTACTGTCTAAAATCACGATAATCTCTCCTACCAAAATTGCTTGTATTTTTGCATGTGGGAATGTGCTTAACAGGTGCATCATACTGACTGTGTTGAGTATGATGAGTAACAGGAATGATAGAATCCTTATTGTTACAAACATAATTGGTATTATTTTGGGAACGAGTACTAAGTTTTGTCCCCTGTTACGAATTTATCTGAAATTTGAAAAGTTGATGCACGGTTTGTCTGTGGAGACTTGATATGACCTTTATCAAAGTTTTTACTGTCATAAAAAGGACTGACTGTTACAATAGGATTACTTTTGTTGGCCTGATGCCAAGAATCACTACTATTAGAGACAGTATCGTTATTACGTGGGAAATTGTATTTGTCATGAAAAGATTTGTTTACACCATGTTTAATATCATAGGTAGCTTTGAGTGCATATGGCTGACTCTTTGCATTTGTGAAATGTTGATCATCAACTTTATGTCTAATACTGTCAACCTTGACAATAGACAACACCTTGTTGTTTAAGAGAATATCTAATAGGCCATCAACTCTGTTATGAAGTTTTGTAATTTCTACTTCTGTACTAGCTTTTTCTTTAACCAGAGCTTTATGTATTTTCTCGTTGGTTTTAACTTGAAGCCTGTTGTAATCTAACCTTAAGTCATGTAACTGAGAAGTTAAGAGTCTTCTCTTTAGCAATTCTATCCCTAAGATCTACTTTCAATTTTTCCTTCTGAGATGTAGTCTCCAATTTAAGGCTGTTAATTTCTTGTTGGAGAGTTTGGATAGTTTCTAAAGCCTTAGCCCTCTCCTGTACAAGTTCAAGTTTGAGTGCTTCAATAGCACTATAATGGCTATTCTTAAGCTCATGAACCTTCTCGGGAAATACAGTATTCTTCTCTTTAAGTTGGCGACTGAGATCTGTATTATCATTCAATAGAGTAAAAAGCTCTTCTGTATTTGACTCCTCACGTTTCTTGGCCTCAACTTTTAATTCCTCATAGTCCATTTTGACTTGTTCTAACTCACCGGTGAAAGCGTTTTCCTTACAACGTTGTTCGTATTGTAATAAGCCTATCTCATCTTCTAGCTCATTTTCATTCGCTACCTTCATTCTCTCCAGCTCCATAGATAACAACTTTTGCTCATGCATTCTAAGGTTTTCTTCAGCTTGCATCTGAAGTTTTCTCTCCTCCATTTCCATTTGCTTTTGAAGCGTCACCCTCTCTAATTTTTTTTCTTCCATTTCCATTTGCTTTTGAAGTTTTTTCTCTTCCATTTCCATCTGTTTTTGCAATTTCCTATCTTCAGCCTCCAATTTCTGTTTTTCAGTTTCCATATAAAGTTTTCTCTCTTCAGCCTGCATTTGCAATTTCCTGTCTTCAGCCTCCATTTGAAGTTTCTTCTCTTCTAGTTTCTAAGCCTTGTCATATTCGATAAGTGCGAATTCTTTTACTTCCTCAGTAGTCATACCAAGGGCTTTCCCTTGTTTAATGAAATAGTCTAAACTAGACATCATGTCCAATTTTATAAGATATGTAACTTTTGTAAAATATTCTGGAGAAACTAACTTTATCCCAACTTAGTGGGTGGCAAGTCCTTGCTTAAGAACTCGCACAATTACCTTTCCAACTATTAATAATGTTATTAATTACCTATAAAATGTGCATTATAATATTAATAGAGCATAACAAAATAGACAGTGCAAACAAGAGGGACAAAAACAAGATATAAAGAACAAATGACCACGTTCACAGAATCAAATGAACATGAAAGCAAAACTAAAGAACAAATATTGCAAAGAATGCAATGACACTGTGAAAGGCATGACAAGACAAGCAACAGCACAGTGTATAAACGAAAAATTTGTATATAAAGCAAAAGATAGCAAGGAGAGGAAGACACACACAAACAAATTAATCACTAAACTAAGGCACAGCGAAAATACTACGACAGCAACATTGAAACGGTTCGTCACACCTAAACAATGGTGTCACAGATTGCCAAACACAGTGGACTGAAATGCTTCAGCAAAAAATTCGCTGGAAATTTCCACTGCAGGAAATCTGCAAAATGTGTCCCTAAAGAACGCTTATATAGGCCCTGGATGAACTTGGATATTTCCTACTGTAAGTCACCTCACAATCAAACCCGCATAAACATGGAATATATAACATAGAACATGAAATGGAATAAATAGTCCAAGCTCTGAGGAAGGCTTGATAACACAGAACAGTGGTACAGTTTACAAACAACAAACCACTTATCTTCAAAATAAAGAACTCCCGGCCTCCGCAACGACGACAATGATGGGCATCGGGTATCACAATACAGTCCAACGTTGATGAGTACAGGGTATCCTAGCTTCTCAGGTCCTTGACACTGGATGACGTCTACTTGAACAACTTGCACTCAAAATCTAGCACTGTCAACACTGTAAATCCTGTTGAACTTGACATCACAACAAACTTTTGTATTTGGTAACACTCCATAATACTAGGTACCACAAACTGCCTCTTGCGCGGCGGTCGGAAAATTCTGTGACGCGCAAGCGAGGCCCAGTTTGGGCCCTTTTCAACCTCACTCTGCCTAGTAATTAATTTGCCTTTTCTAAATAAAAATTATATCTTCTGGTTCCTTGATCTTTCTTCTTTCATAATATGTCAGTTATAACTTTCTGCGTGTCATTGAAATTGAGTGAGACAAAAAACAAAAACACCATTAAAACTGCTCTTGCCTTGCTGACAGGCGCTCAAGAAATTAATACTGTTATGTTAGTGGTTTATAGGGCGATACTGTCCAACAACTTCTATACTGTTCATACCCCAAATCACTGGAAGCCACCACTTATGTTAAAGTATATCTATAACAGGTGTATACATCTGGCCACCACTTATGTTAAAGTTTGTTTACTTTAACACCATCAGCATGCCACACAGGCCGTCACTTCTGCTACTGTGTAAATGTCTGTGGTGGTGTGTGTATGTGTCAGATCACTGGATGACAAAGTCAGTATAGTCGCTGATAAATATGATCAGCCTTGGTTGGGCTTACAGGTGGCCGACAGGTGTGTAAATATATATATATATATATATATATATATATATATATATATATATATATATATATATATATATATATATATATATATATATATATATATATATATATATATATATATGTATTTATCTATATATGCGAATGTCATGAGTTCTTTGAATATGTTATTATTTATACGTTCTACAATCATGCACACCACAGTAACGTTGGGTCAGGAAATAGTGAAACTAGTGTTAACTTATACACAGTTTATTGATGACACAGTCACATAGACATCATAGATAACAGTTTACAGCAAATCATAAAGCATCAGGTAAGTAAATCCATAACTGAGTGCATAATCCATGGGGGATATATCCCAGCAACTCACTTTTCATAGTAATCACAGCAAACATCGATCAGGGAAAAAAGGTTTACATAAATATCCTTATAAATTATGATGATGGGGGCCGGTATAATCCACAGCCTCTAGAATAACAGTCGTATCAAAACTCCCACTGGTTGCCTACACAGCAACTCACTATATAGTCTAATAACAGGGGAAAATCCATCATAGGAAATGTGAATAATAATAATGGCCGGTACAATCCATGGCCTCAACAGATCTCTTCAATATCTCAAAAAAATAATCCATAAATTGGGAAAGAAACTCTTCCCAACAATAACTTATTCTGAACACACTAACGAGACGGAACAACCATCTCGAAGCTCTGTCTACAGTTTCTCAGTACAGCTCAGTGGAGTCGCTCGTGTGTGAACTCACTGCCTAACATCTGAGAGCAGCTCATCCGTATCTTCCCCCTAAGAACATTAGCACAGTTTCTTTATTTTTAAAAAAAGACTATCACCTACTCAGTCGAGCAATGTACAAGACAAATATGTCCTTCAAAACATATCAAAATCAACTCATTACTTTAAACGTGCTTTCTAGAAAAACACCCTGAGCGGAGAAGATGGCTAGATGTTATGGCTGAATCTTGTTTAAGGGTTCATATACACCCAGAAGTAGTCTAGACAAAAAAGGTTATTTTTGATTTGCATATAATAATTGTGTTTTAAATAGTTATAAACCTTTTTACTTCAATATTCTTTTTTAATTATGTGTTTATCTGTAATAGTTTATGTGTTATCAATGTTCAAAGATAATGAGTGTGTTCCAAAAATCACTGACTTTTAGTCCCAAAATATGCTTTTTTGCTAACCTTCATATTGGAAGGTATACCAAATAATAAACACTCCCTAGAAAAAATATACTTGATACAATGAATACTCCTTTTTCATCCATCATGGCGGTAATAAAATAAACACATAAATGTGATTGAAACTTTGAGTTAATTTGTGGAAATACGTGAATATATTTGTGATAATTATGCCTTTAGACAAAAAGTTCGGTAAAGGTATATATCAAAGAAGCGTAAATTTCATGGCAATCAACATGTGGCTGAACGAAATGAAAGGAAAACAATTCTACAGAATGCATTGACATTCGGTACTGAGCCATGCGTTCATAGTTCAACACCATCGATGCAGACTAAATGTTTTGATATTGGGATGAAACGAAATGCCACGCCCCTTTCACGATCATAGCAGACAATTCTGGACATTAGCAACCTAACTCATGACTCTGATGAGGATATGTTTGAGCGAAGCTGTGACACAGATTCTGCAGAAACTGATGAGGAAGGTAATTATAATGTTAATGATACTGATTTGCTTGAGGGGCACAGAATTGTTGACATGGGTCTTCTTGGTCAGAACATTGCTGAAAAATTGTTGTGTACCTTTTGCCAAAGTTCTGTACAATTAGTTGAAGTCAAAAGGCAAGGTCTTTGGGAGTGAATTTGTATTTCATTGTAACGGTGCAAACTGTCATGAACAAAAACATTTCCCTTCAAGTAGTCAGCTCTCAGTAGGGAATGCAGAGACAAACCTTGACCGTAATCGTGCATGCAGCATATTTGCCCATGCGCTGTAATTGGCTGCATGCAAATTCTTGCACCGCACAAAAAACTGCTCGCTTCTGTGGAATTATAATGGATTTTACCACCCTGATCAGTATTCAGAACACGTAGCGAGGCCTATTGCTTTAGACTATAGGTTACAGAAGGAAGCAATTGTTTTGCAAAGAGACACGCCTGCTTTGCTACTAAGGTAGCGCAATATTTCCTTGTTTCCACACAATCGTAATTTTGATTAGGACCCTATTGGGAGAAAAAAAAATACTGACTGTTCAACGAGTATGGGGAGCGCAGAAGAGTGGCGGGCGTTACGTAATGGAACCACACAAGCTTACACAAGCGAGAGCAGTTCTTTGATTATTGTGTGTGACAAAAGTACAATTTTTTTCTTGTCCAGACAACAGACAAGACGTAATGCAAAAGTATAATCCTCAGGTATACGCAACAGATTCATTCGGGGTAATGGTATTAAGGCACTACTAACAGTTATTCAAAAAAGTGTTTTGTCCTAAGCCTTGCAAACAATATAACTGTATCGGAGAGGAAAATAATATGGTCAAAAATGAATAGAAACACAAACGTGATTTATTTGAGGTGCTGGGTCGATTTGGTGTTCATTCAGAAGGTAAGAATGGGTATACATGGCCTGAGAAATTTAAGAAAGATATTCTTAAATCTAAAAAGGAAAAAAGGAAGATCCATGCTCTGTTACGTTGAACTATGACCTATAAAATTGAAGTGGATGGTAATGATTGACCTACTAGTTGTATAGGCTTTTTTGTTCGCAAGGAGGCTTAGACTAACAAACAGATTAGTAATAATGTTACAGGCCAACTTTGAATAATAGAATTACATTTACAGAATGCCTCTAGACCAATTAGCCATAATACCTCCTAAATACCATACAAATTATAGAGTATTATAATAAATCGCCACGTTTAATCCAAAGAACTGGTAACAAATAAAAACAACAGTGGATCTTCGGGCATAGAAGAAATGCGGTAGCACCTTGGAACTTAGATCCTTCCAGTAAACATTCACTATCATTTCATACTTTGAAGAATTATACAAGAGCTTCTACCCTACGCAGATATCAATGTGACGAGGTTTGGGCACAGGCCCTTATCTTTTTCAGGAAGGGGTGTATTTCCAGAAGACAATTCAACGATGATAATCCTGGATTCGATAAACTATATTGCAAACATTGATGATGGGTGTCTCCTACAAACAGGCTGGTGTCAGACAGCCCTATAATGTATGTTTCTTTGCAAGGTGTGTAACTAGCGATCAGGGGGATCATTGAGTGGGCATATGATTATAGGGATAAGGACCATAAGAAGTACGATATCTGATTTGCTTTGCATACCTGTATTTGTATGTACTCTATAATGTTGTGTGTTGTCATGACCATTTCCGTAATAGTAATTCAAAGTGTTTCTGTTTGGGACTGAATTTTGGTGTTGATTGGTTTACTCAGGCATGGATGTGTCAAATTATGGTGTTTATGACGATGTATAGCATACTACTGGTTTATGCCTTTAGGATGATTAATTAATGTGACAGCTACATATGCATCACCAGCATGAGTCATTCTGGGGGGATCCTTTGGCGGGAAAAATGGGACTCGCTCTAGGATAGAATCAAGCCAGGCAGTGCAGAAAGAAGTACGGCTATTTTACAATCAGAAGTGTTTCACCAGCTCTGAGAAATATCTAACTTATATACCAGAGTTTGCTATGTTTGTGATTGTGTCTGTAGTTCACACAACAATAAATTTCAAAGGACAATAAAGGCCACTCATGTGTTCAGCCACTATCGTTTTAACATGTGTAACTAGGTTTCCACGCAACACATAATTAATTCCAAGACCTATCTTGCATTCGGTAGTTGTGCAAGAGCAGAATGTAATGTTGTGTTTTACCACCGCGGAGATATGTTTTTGCTCTGGGTCCAATCAATGTTTGGAGAAGTTACGAGATGAGAAGGAAAATTCGAAATTGTGTCATACGTCACGAAATTTTTTACAGCAGAAACAGCTACACTTTGTATGATCTTCAAGAATTTATATGCTTTGTTGAACTTTCAGATGTGTACTCTTAACCGTACAGTCGTCAGACAATCTTGGCCCGCCAATTACCCCTATCACCAACCCCAAGATACGTTTATCATGAACTCCATTTTTGTTAATTGTCTTTGTATGTCGGATCGTATAGGGCCATGAGGACCAATACTAATCTTGCATTGGTAGGACACACACACCATCATTAGCTTGGGCCGATGCGAGGGAGCTTTTCTTACTTTGATCGCTCGTTAGCCTGAGCATGATCCATCAAAGCAGTTCAGATGGTGTCTTGGGTAGGGGCAGACAACAAAGTTGATTCGCCGCGACTCTTGCTGTCAATTGGTGTGCCTAATCCTTTGCGTACTTCCTCGAAGGATTAATAACAGCCCTGCCCCCAATCTTGGTTCATTCTTTGGATCTCAGCTCCTCCACAGTTCCTCCGCCAGGGTTAGTTTTTGGTCGCGGCTTTCTCTCTTGTTCGGTTTCCTTGTCAATGGTCCCATAAGCATTGCTGTTCTCATACACTGTGATGGCATTGGGGGTATCTTCTCCGAAGGAACTGAATGTGCACACAACCCTGTCTTTCCAGACAGTCTGGCCAAGTCTCGTGTCCCGAGTCTTGCTATCCGATCTGGTGTCCGGTTGTCACTAAGAACTTTGGCGATTTGCTTCGCTCGGAACTTGTAAGTACAGTGTTTCTTTGGTAGTAGGGGATGATGGTATATTCGTGCACAAAGATTCTAGTTGGATTTTTTTCTTAGGCCAATGTTGACAGTGACTCAAGAGGGACAATAGTTCGCAACATCTCCTCCTCTCATGTCTACCCTTTCACTGCCATTAGCTCCACATAGTGGAAGCACAGAAAGCCACACAGCTCTCTCGATATAAATATAATCTTAATTTTTGTGCTTGTCCTTGTACTGAGAGGACTTTAAGATGTTGTTTAGGCTAATACTGAAAGGCTGTTCTGGCTTAAGTTTCATCTGTTTGTTAATGTTACATTTGTGACCTTAGACTCCGCTTGTATGGTGTTGTACAACGTACTAAGGCCATGATGGTTTGGAGGGTATCTGCCATGTTGTTACCAGTTGCCTGAGATCCGTTCTTACTGATATGGGCAATCACGAGGGCTTGCTTTACACATTCGAAAGTCGTTCTATGCACCTCTGCAGTTTCTTTTGAAATTGATGTATCCAAGCCATCAACCTGACCTGGCTAGGCTTACCCTTTATTAGAAGGTTATGCCGTTTTTTCATGAGCATAATGTGTTGATAGTAGTATGTGCTAGTTAGTGGCATTGTCATTCTGCATTATTTTCCAGATATTTCAATTGTAGAGGACATATATGTATGTCCATTCAATATATGCCTCTCATTGGAATCATGCCCTCTGTTTGCTCTGGACACAACAATCCCAGTCTCTGATGGACTGTTAAAAATTTGATGATAAGGTTGTGAAATATTATGGGGCCATACCCTATCGTAATCCTGTCTTTTTCACCTCAAAGGGTTAGATTGCTGTCTTGCACAACGACTTACACGTAAAGTTGGCATAGAGGCTTTTTATGATTGACAATATGCAGCTTGGAAAATCCATAAGCCCTCAGGTGAGATTTTACCATAAATTGTCGCCTATGTAATGAGGTTTATGCTGTCAAAATCAAACGGAGTATTATGTTACAGGCTTGGGTCTTTGCCATCTGAGCGCGACCTAGATTGGCCCTCTAAAGGATTAATGTTCACTAGATGAGAACCGTGAAGTAGTATGAATTACACATCTTTCTGTTCTTGTTGTTCTAATTTGCTTGTTCTTTTCCTGCGGTTTGGGGGTCTAGTGCTTTTGTGAAGACGTCTCTGTATAAATTATCCTGCCTCAGTAGTTTTTGTGGAGAGAAGAGTGATTCCTCTCCAATTATTGCAGTCTGCAAGATCTCCCTTCTGTGCAATTTGACTGTATTATTCATTTGTTCCACTTCATGAGATGATGATTGTCCCCGTTTTCCAGTGCTGTGCAAATAGTGGGTCTAATAGGTTCTGCTGTTAGCTCAGGGGTTCTGTCTTAAATAGCTCTGCATTTATGTTCATATCATGTGCGAGGAGCTTTTCCGCGTCTACTTGTAAACCCATGTGTATTGCTGTGATGAATATTCTCTCTATACGTGGGAATGTCTGTATTTACATCTAGGGCGTTTTCCAGCCTACAGCGCTCTCTCTCTTCAATGAAGTGATCTCTGGGGTTCCTTGTTCAGAGTAGTTCTCTGATGTGGCTTGCTGCCTATAATCTTGATTTCCTGTGATCTCTTGCGATTGATGATGAGATTTTCCTTGCTTTTGTCTGTTACGTAATTGTATAGTATTGATTTGCCACCTACGTTTTCCGATGAGACAGTGGAGTCTACACCGCGTACTAAGCAAGACACCATACAGTGACAGGCTGCTAAACAGATAAGTCATTGTTGTGCTATCATTGCTCTTGTTCGTGCATACCACACTGTTGGCATTCCTGTCTTGACCCCATCTGTTGCTTGTTGTTATTGTGCGTGACTTACATGTTTGCTTAAATTATTTTTTTAGATTCAATGTTTAGTCTTCTTTATAGAGAAACTGTAATTGAGTTAATCTATTAGGATTTTGTTAAAATTAATCCCTCAAGGCAGCGGTTTTCAACCTTTTTGAGTCCATGGCTCCCCTGACCAACTACATTCTTTCTGCGGCTCCCCTGTGGGATAACTGGTAAAAACTCTAGCGATGTTTCGACATTAAGCCTTACATTTTTTTTAACAGGAGAGCTTTGGAAAGGCTTTTAAACAATGTAATTTTTAAAAAAAAAATGCAATTGGACAATCTGCAAAAATTTGCATGTACAAAAAGAAATATACACAAAGTGCACTTTGAAAACCCTTACTATAAAAAAGAACATAGCACAGATAAAGTAGTTTCTTTCTAAGATTTTTTAAATTTATTTTTGTCTCAAAATCATTCACTGATATACTGCTTTCATGATTCAATCTCCATAACAAAAAACGTGAACATGTAAAACTAAAAAAAATGATGAATAAAGTATCAGTCACCTCAGTGTGAAAATTGAGCTTGCTTGCTGTTACACAGCTTGTCAAATCTTGGCACCAATTGAGATACAGCTACCCTCATTTCCTTCTCCACACCAAGTCTTGATCTGAACTTGGTTTTTATGACAGCCACTGCTGAAAACCCAGCTTCGCAGAGATAGGAGGTTGCAAAAGGTATTACCTTCAGTGCTCTTTTAGTCTTTCTCAAGCTTGGGAATTACTATTTTACTGAATACCAAAATTTTGGCAACGCCATCGATGGAAACTTCGCTTGTAGTGAAGAGTCTAATGAAAGTTCTATCAGTTCTTCCTCTTCTGCAGTACTGAAGTCCAAAAGAGCATCACTACTGAAAGGATTTTGAATCCGCTAAAACCTGTCAGAGTTTTCAGGAAAGTATTTTCCAAAATGAACACTGAGTTGAGATAAGTGTCTTTGAATTAAAGAAACAATATCTGCACTAAAATCTATTTCATCGTCTGATTTTTGTTGTTTCATTTGACTAAGCTTTCTAGAGAAATATTCTCTTGGTTTGCCCACGTCATGAACACTTTTTAAATGGCGCTTCAATTCGCTAGGCAGCATTCATTCAGCAGAGAGTACATTGAAACACAAAACACGCAGTGGATGCTCTTCTTTGTTCACAAGAGTGCACGTGACACCAAAATCTAAGTAACCTTCGTCGTATTTTCTATACTTACGTTTCCTTTCCTCATTACCACTTTCCTTGTCATCCTCAACAAGTTCTCGCTTTTTACTAAAACTTGCCAAATTTAAAAATCTTTC